>CABFVX010000057.1:400320-414975 GCA_902151425.1 Timema shepardi
TCCATTACATACATCCAAGATTCGAGCCATGACCTCAATCACAAAATTATTATGATTAGCACCGCGTCTTACTATCCGTTCGGGTTATATGCACTTACGCTAATGTGTAGTGGTAGGGTGATTGTGAGATGAAATGGAGGACCTACAGTTTAACGTGGGATCCGAACCACAGTGGAGCCTGGCATTCCAAATATTCACAAGTTGTGATTAATACACGTCTTGTCAGAGGTGAAGGAAGGGTTTGACAATCAGATTAATCTGTGCCGGGACCGAGGATTGAACCCCGGACCTCCAGCACTTAAGTCCGACACTTTACCCCTAGACCGCCAGGTCACCATCAGTCATAATAAATCCAGCGTACTACGAGATTGGCACCTTTCACCGTCCGACCACCGATGCGATATTCGAACAAGAGTTCAGCAAAAGTCACTTCCACCGCATCGGTGGACACTCGGCCTAAACGTTAGGCTCATCTAGTATTTAAGACTGGGGTTCTAATCCTGGGCGGGTGTTCTGAGGTTTTTGAATGCCAAATGGTTTCCCACCCTCTTTAAACGCAAATGCAAGTATAATTTCTTTAAATTCTACCTTCCTCGTCCCTACTCCATTAGGGTAGTTAAATGCTGAAAGCCCTGACTGTGGATTAAAATCTGCCTCTTTTTTTTACCAATGGTAGTTTTGACAATTATCGGCTACTCTTAAATGTGTTTTTATTTAACTTCTATAAGGTATAAGGGTTCTTACTATAGAGATCTGGAGAATAAGAAGACCTCAGCTATAGTCAATGTAAACGAGGTGTTGTGCTTCAGGACATGACCAATCCCCTCTCAAATTATTTAGTTCGAATTCCGGCGGAGGTCGAAATTTAGTTTTAATACGGCATGTAAAATGATTTATCATTTAATCCTCCATTCTATTTGTGTTAAGTGTGCCAGGCCAAATAATAAAAACAGAAGAGACCCCTGCTAAAGGTTTAGTTCCGTAGCTGGGTGGTTGGAGGGCTTTGGTTCGATTACGAGTGGTATTAACGAAGATATTTACTCTTTCGTGTGTGAGTTCGTCCTTGCTCTGCAGTTAGGAAATATCTAGGAGCTAAGACTGGGTCAATGTTAAGAGGTGTGAGGTGGACTGTTTAGTCTGTAAGTCGTGTTAATTTAATATGTGTGTCTAAACAGTGTTTCTTACCACCTGTACAGGTTATACGCATTTATGATAATTACTCTAATGGAGCAGGGATATGGAAGAAAGTATTTTATAGGTAATCTACCCCATATTTGTGTGGAAGGAGAGTGATAAACCATTTAGAAAAAAAAACTTAGCTGACCCAGCCGGGATTCGAACTCCGACCTCTAAAAATCCAATCTAATACTAAAGTGACGCGTTAGGCTATAGACCCTACGACCACCTATGCGGGAACGTTTTTTTAAAATTATTTTGATTAAATCTATTCGTTAAGTGTACACTCCGCCCCCCTTCCAATTGCTACGTGTTTCGAAGTATCTTCTTGTTCGTGTGTGTTTCCTCGTCTGAAACTTACACATGGTAATGTAAACACTGTCATTCTGTTGTTGATCTAACATTCTCCCTTCTTGGAGCTATTCTTCAGTTGTTCTTACATCACATTACCTCCACGGCGGCCCCTATCTGGAATATAAAGCTAGAGTCCCCCCCCCCCCCCAGACATCGGTTTCGTTTGTTTTTCTTNCCCCCCCAAGATATCGTGTTCGTTTTGTTTTCATTCCCATCCCCTTCAAAAGAGTTCTTAGTTTATCTTAGGGTTAAGAAAAGTTTGGGTTCACGCCGTTCTTTGACTTTTATATTTTAGTTCTTGTATAATAATTTTATTTATATTGATATACCATATCAAACAAGGGTAGAATACTCTTTTACTAAAAATTCGAATCATAAGAAACATTATAAACTTGAGATTAAACCTTCCCCACATTGATATAATTTCTATTCTTCGTAGATGTTTATTTTGTTTATGATAATTATAAAAGTTGCTAAAGAAAATATAAATATAAATTTTAAAAAAACAACATGGATTCAGCCCGCAAGCGAGCTATATACCGACCGAGCGGTCACAGCATGTTGGCGAAGATCATGCCAACATTTGCGGATAGAGGGTGTCATGTGGTCAGCGCAACAAACCCTGCGGCCGTTAATCTCAGTTTTCTAGACCGTAGACATCAAGTCTTTCATCAAGGAGCGCCTTATTAATTCTGTACTCACGAGGCTGTGAGTTGACCCCGTTACAGAGCCAGTGCTTCACAGAAGAATCTGTAAGGGTCCGGGGATCAAACCCGGGACCTCTGGATCTGTATCCTCAAGACCATAGAGTCAATAAATGCCAACAGTAGGTCCGAATCCCAGTAGGATTCACGGATTTTTTTCCCTCCTTCCAATCAGTGATTTACCACTCTCCTTCCACGCTAATGCGAATACACTCCGATAAATTCTAACCTTCCTCATTCCTACCCCGTCATTCGTTTATCAGTTAAGAATGATTAACACAGAAATCCCGGTCGGGTTGTAAGACGAGGGGAGCGAGGGGAAACCGGCTACGGGTTTTGTTTTTGTCACCGCTTCTTACTAACCATTCGGGTTGTATGCATATGAAATAAAAATACTAATGTGTTATGGACGAGAAAGGTTATGAGAAGTGTATCCACGTTTGTGTGGGGGGAGAGTGGAAAACCACCCGATAGGAATTCAAACTTAGATATCCCAATTATCGCTAGTTCAGGCTATTAAGAGTGACATCATAGACCATGAGAACACCGAATCTGGTGGCTAGTGCTATTTTACTATTCTTACTTTTTATTCAATGTATTTAAAGTGCGCTTTCTGAGCCGGCTGATTATATCGGCACACGACTTATAAACTAGCTTAAACCTATAACAGGCACAACACCCAGCCCCCAGACCCACATTTCACCAATGATACATTTTTGGCAACGCCGAGAATCGAACAAGGGACCTTCAACTCAGAAGGCTGCACCGATACCACCTAAAATAAAGTCTTATGGCTAGTTTCATAGTCAGACTTAGAACGCCTCAAGTGCGGCGCTATACTGAATACAGGATTACCTGGTGGTCTAGGAGTAAGGTGTCAGACTTCTGTGCTGGGTGTCCGGGGTTCAATCCTCGCTCCCGGCACAGATTTATATGATTACCAAACCCTTCCTTCACCTCTGACAAAACGTGTATTAATCAGAACTTGTGAATGTGTGGAGTGCCAGGCCTCCACCGTGGTTCGGATCCCACGTTAAACTGTAGGTCCTCCATTTCATCTCACAATCGCCCTACCATTACACATTAGCGGAAGTGCGTATAGGCCGAACGGTTAGTAAGACGCAGTGATGACGATGATTATGATAATAATATGACATTGGTCCATTCCATTCTAGTCTTTAGGTAGGTGTCATTCTGTGTTTAGTATAACACCTCTCTTGAGTAGTATTCAGTCTGACTATGAAACTGGCCCTTACTATTAGTTTGACAAGTACAATCAATGTTAAATATTGCTCTTGGTCCAAAGAGCGCTGTTCCGCTCCATTAAAATAGGGAGGCAGGTGTTTCAACCCTTGTTAACACCTGTAATAACAAACCATCCCATTTAGAGATCTGCACATGCGCCAACTTTTGTTGAGGATAATAAATTAATGTACGAACAATAAAACATGGCGACCAGTGTTCCTCCCCTCCCCCCCTTCCCAAAATATATCCATCTGGTAGTGTTGGCCCTCCACCCCTTGACACCAGAGTGAGGAGGGTGGGTAGGTGAGTGGGAATCATTATTATTTTATTGGACAAGGGTTGTGGCGTAGTGCAACCCCTAGCCTTTGGTAATTGTTTGCGAGGGTTCGGTGAGGGGTGGCAAATAGGCCGTCATTTAACCGGCTCGTGAAACAGCTGTTAGCGAGCCGGGATTATCCGGCCCACGGAACTTCGGAACACAACTTACTGCAGGCTTCCGCCTCCACACGTTTCGTACACCGGCACGGACAAGCTTTGATTATGTCCACAAACACAACTTACTGCAGACTTCCGCCTCCACACGTTTCGTACACCGGCACGGACAAGCTTTGATGATGTACACAAACACAACTTACTGCAGACTTCCACCTCCACACGTTTCGTACACTGGCACGGACAAACTTTGATCCCGTTAGCAAACACAACATTACTGCAGGCTTTCGCCTCCATACGTTTCGTACACTGGAACGGACAAACTTTGATGATGTCCACAAACACAACTTACTGCAGACTTCGCCTCCACACGTTTCGTACACCGGCACGGATAAACTTTGATGATGTCCACAAACACAACTTACTGCAGACTTCCACCTCCACACGTTTCATACACCGGCACGGACAAACTTTGATGATGTCCACAAACACAACTTACTGCAGACTTCCACCTCCACACGTTTCGTACACTGGCACGGACAAAACTTTGATAATGTCCACAAACACAACTTACTGCAGAATTCCGCCTCCACACGTTTCGTACACCGGCACGGACAAGCTTTGATGATGTCCACAAACCCAACTTTTTGCAGGCTTCCCTCTCCACACGTTTCGTACAACGGCACGGACAAACTTTGATCCCGTTAGCAAACACAACTTATGCAGTCTTTCGCCTCCACACGTTTCGTACACTGGCACGGACAAACTTTGATCCCGTTAGCTAACACAACTTACTGCAGGCTTCCGCCTCCACACGTTTCATACATTGGCACGGACAAACTTTGATAATGTCCACAAACACAACTTACTGCAGACTTCCGCCTCCACACGTTTCGTACACCGGCACGAACAAACTTTGATAATGTCCACAAACACAACTTACTGCAGACTTCCGCCTCCACACGTTTCGTACACCGGCACGGACAAACTTTGATCCCGTTAGCAAACACAACTTACTGCAGACTTCCGCCTCCACACGTTTCGTACACCGGCACGGACAAACTTTGATAATGTCCACAAACACAACTTACTGCAGACTTCCGCCTCCACACGCTTCGTACACCGGCACGGACAAACTTTGATCCCGTTAGCAAGCACAACCTACTGCAGACTTCCACCTTCACACATTTCGTACACTGGCACGGACAAACTTTGAGGATGTCCACAAACACAACTTACTGCAGGCTTTCGCCTCCATACGTTTCGTACACCGGCACGGACAAACTTTGATAATGGTCCACAAACACAACTTACTGCAGACTTCCACCTCCACACGTTTCGTACACTGGCACGGACAAACTTTGATCCCGTTAGCAAACACAAACTTACTGCAGGCTTCCGCCTCCACACGTTTCGTACACTGGCATGGACAAACTTAGATCCCGTTAGCAAACACAACGTATTGCAGACTTCCACCTCCACACGTTTCGTACACTGGCACGGACAAACTTTGAGGATGTCCACAAACACAACTTACTGCAGGCTTCCGCCTCCACACGTTTCGTACACCGGCACGGACAAACTTTGATGATGTCCACAAACACAACTTACTGTAGACTTCCACCTCCACACGTTTCGTACACTGGCACGGACAAACTTTGATGATGTCCACAAACACAACTTACTGCAGACTTCCACCTCCACACGTTATCGTACACTGGCACGGACAAACTTTGATCCCGTTAGCAAGCACAACCTACTGCAGACTTCCCCCTCCACACGTTTCGTACACTGGCACGGACAAACTTTGATCCCGTTAGCAAACACAACGTATTGCAGACTACCAGAAATAACTTTGCTCATGATTAACACTTTGGGGAATGGTGTGAGCGGATTGAGTAAGGATCTCAACTACCCTTAGATTTAAAGCTATAATATTCGAAATAAAAAACGCTATGTATAACCATATAACATTTAAATACAAAGATTGAACCAAAATCCATCGAAACGTGTCGGATGTGTCCCCAAGGACGGGCATAATTATAATACCAAAAAATTTTTTATTCGGGGAAAAATGAAAAAGTCAAGATTCATCTTAATCTCGAGGTCGAAAATGTTCCAAAATTGTAATACTTTCTCTAAATGTGAGAGTAAACAGTCGACCTCAGTGGTCTTGGGGTAAAGTGCTCGCCTCAAGACCCGATGTTCGTGGGTTCAAACCCAGCCGAGGTCAGTGGATTTTTCTTGAGTGATAAGAAATCCGTAGCACAACTTCCTTCGGGGGGTAAGTAAAGCCGTCAGTTCCACGTCGATTGTGGAATGTAAAAGAACCCTGGAAAGTATGTGAAAATATCTTTCCCGGTAAAATTGGTAGGCCTTTTTCGCTCTCGATCATAGAAAATTCTCGTGTGCAGATTTAATCAGCCGAGTTAGAAAGTGCACGCTAAATACCGCAAACAAAGGGGGGGATAAAATGCAGGTCCTCGTTTGTAGTTTTATCAAAACTTGTTGCGGTTCCCACCCCAACTCAGGGAAACGTGAGGTATAGCCTAAAGTTCCGGTATAATCCCCGTGTACTAAACCAGTGTGGGTAACATTCTCTATCACATTATATCACATTACGAAACTTCTCTCCCCTTAATCCCCCCTCCCCCCTTATCAGATCCATTTTACCCTTTTCCTATAAACCCTTTTGTTACTAATGAACTTACACAACCATCAATCAACAGGTTTTCATATTTTAAAAAAGCAAACTAATTCATTCCCCTCACATACAGTTCTGCACCCACGTTGTCAAATAATCTCGAATAATCCCCGAGTATTGTGTTCTAGTTTTATTTTACAAACTTACCGGTAATCACATTTTGAATTATATATGTATCAGGTCATGCATGTTCACTTGTAATTGAATTGGAACAATCGCGTAGGGCGGGAGAAATATTGTTGTAAGAAAACTCGTTTTTTTTAGCTCACGAAATATTTAAAATAATTTGTTTTAGGTAAGAAAAAAATCCAAGGCGTCAGTCCTCAAGCGAATTTACTGACCGAGCAGCTGCCGCAAGTTGGCTAAGATAGTGCTAACATTTGCGAATATAGGGTGTTATGATGTCAGCACAAAAAAACCTCCGGCCATTAACCTCAGTTATCTAGACCAGAACCACTACATTTTTATTCAAGTAGGCTAGCTCCTCACGAAGGTGAGTTGACCCCGTTCCACACCCAGTGCTTCACATAAGAATATATAAACAACGGGGATCGAGCCCGGTACTTCTGGATCTGTAGCCAGGAACTCTGACCACTGAACCACAGAGGCGGTCAGAAATAAAAAACCATAAAGCACTGTGTTTTTATCAATTTTAATTTACTTTTGAATTGTATATTTAATCCCAAAGCTAATTTATTTTGTCACTGTTTCGGTGGCCACATGGTCTAATTCGTCACTTTCATGTTATACTAGACTGCCTGTGATAGGGAGATCAGGGTTTTAATCCTGCTCTGGTGTACTGGGGCGGTTTTTCAAAATGGGGGTTTCACGCGCAAATGCGGGCACACTTCCTCTAAACTCAACCTTACTTATCCTTAACTCTTTATTGTAATTAGTACGCATATAACCTGAACAGTTAGTAAGACGCAGTGATAAGAAAATTATATATTTTGTCCCCGCGTCTTATTACTATCATCACCGCGTCTTACTACCCGTCCGGGTTATACGCACTTACGCTAATTTGTAATGATAGGGTGATTGTGAGATGAAATGGAGGACCTACAGTTTAACGTGGAATCCGAAACCACGGTGGAGGTCTGGCATTTCCCACATTCACAAGTTGTGATTAATACACGCCATGTCAGAGGTGAAATAAGGGTTTGGCGATCAGATAAATCTGTGCCGAGACTGAGGATTGAACCCCGGACTCCCAGTACAGAAGTCCGACACCTTACACCTAGACCACCATGTCACCGTGGTAATTTAAGGGACGCGAGAAAAGGCCAATGGTTTTTGCAGTTTTTATATCAAAACTTCGTTTTGGCCAAAATAAATAAAATATTGTTACAGTAGAAACGTAGCGTTTAATTCTCTTCACAGAGTGACCTCAACCGTTATTAAATATCTGTCCTTAGCATGACGGCATTTGATAAGAAATTTTGTAAATGAAAAGAAAAAGTTATCTTAAAATTCTAGGACATCCTTGACAGATAATCAATAAAAATGTTGATACCACCATGTGAAGAAAATTAAATTCTCACGTTTCTACCTGGAGACATAATTTATTTGATTTATTTTTACAAAAATAAAGAAGTTTTGATATAAAAACTAAAAAAACATTCACCTTGTATCACGCCCCCTACTCTCTCTACAGTGATTGGTCTAATGGCAAGCGGTTGTATCTTTTCCGGCGTCCTTGGTTCGTATCCTGACCGGGTTAGTATACGACCTCATCCCCCTGGATTCACGTGCGTCTGTTTATATCTCAACGCTAGAGTTAAATATTTAAGTGTATTGTGTTCGGGCTCCGGGTATTTTCACGTTTACTAACAACGATTAGACTGGGCTTGATGTAAATTGACAGATGGATAATTAGGACCTTTGATTCGGATTATCATTTGAACAATGAATATAAATAATGTAAGTTGAGTTGGAGTGACTAGCTGACGTTCCAACTCTTTGACTGCGCGGACGTTTGACATGCGCCCGTTCTGTGTGATGGTGTGATCGCCGAGTGTAGTACACACGTCCGTTCTGTGTGATGGTGTGATCGCCGAGTATCTTACATACGTCCGTTCTGTGTGATGGTGTGATCACCGAGTATCTGACATTAAACTTATGGTTCCCGGCTAAGAGTCGAGCACAGCAAAACTAAAAACACAAGTTTAATCTAAGTAGCACAATTTACGTAAAAATATAATACACAAACTCATCTATTTTGTTTACAATTTTGGTATAGTTGGTAAATGCAAGATTTAAAAAAAAAAACCTTAGGAAGGAAATTAATAAATATTCAGTAAGTACCGGGTTCTAGTAGCCCATATGTGCACCGCCTGGAAAAAACCCAAACTCCCTTCGCTCAAACAATCTTGGCCTTCTTCCCCCTGCAAAGTTTTTCAACCCCAATCCTCTCTGAGACACCCCTATCTACCAAACCCTCTCACTAAAGCCACCCCTGTGTTTGTAAGAGCCAAGCAAGCGCAAGCCTCTCAGAAGAAATGGAGCTATACAAATTAGCCCCTCGTACTTCAGGAGTCTTCAAAAGTCATCCCCTGGCACATACTTTCCAAGCAACCCCTTCACTTTTTTGTGCCACTCAAAAAGTGCGTTAGGAATTTCACGAGTGTGGCGTATTCCAATGCTAGTTTTTTTGCGTGCATTTAATAAACACAACGTTATATTACACAACTAATAAAACAAGACAGAAAAACCATCAACTATATATATTATATAAGAAGCCAAGAACTTTTTTTTAGCACCGCGTATTACCACCTGTTCATCTTACACATAGATGTTCTAATTACGCTAATGAGTTAAGAATGAGGAAAGTTGAATTTAGATGAAGTGTACCCGCATTTGCGTAAAGTGAGAGTAGAAAACAATTTAGGGAGAACTACCCTTAGAACGCCCGATAGGGATTCGAACCTCGATCTCCTTATCATCGGCAGTCTAGGTCTTTTTAAAATGGAAACCATGATTAATGAGGATCGAATCACAGCCGCCACAAATAGTAAGCTCCATAGTTAGGTGTGTCCAACAAATAAATACCACACTTAGTACAGTGCAAGTTGACAATCATTTTCATGATACACACTATCCTAAATGAAGGGTGTATTGTTTAACATATTATAAAAATAAATAACCTTCCAAATGGCTGTCGATCTGTTTAAATATTAACTCTTTGTCTCCATGCCATTTTATAACTAATAGTGTGCTCATAAATTATTCACCACAAAATAAGGTTTAAGCCATAGAACGTGCGCGCATTGCTTTCTCCTTCAATGTTGTCACTGTGCCCTAAGTGGAAGGTCTGCGAAGTAAAGAGAAAAAACATCTTGAATATCTTTTATTAATAGTTATTGAAGCCCGTTTTCAGATAGCTCCAAAAATAACAAATTTATTATTAGATATTAAGCCTTATAATGGGGGTTAATAATGTATGGACAAAAAAAAAATATATATATATATATATATTAGGATAATTTGATCTTTTTCTTCACATAAAACTCTTAAGTATTTTGAATGGACAATTTCATTAAGGGAAGTAAATAAGGAAAAAAATGTAAGGTTTGTGTCAACGTACCTCTTCTATTATAACAATAATTTACTACTTTTGAAACAGTTTTTCTTTTGGCTGGGAATATTAGTCTTTGAACTACTTTAAAAGGCGAGTCACGTGAAAGTACAATTATTTAGCAGCTGCGTTTAGATTCAAAATCTCTGCTTGAAAATCCTTTTCTCCAATAATAAGCTCATGAAAGAAATGATAGATTTTTAATACGTTGCACTAACTAACTTTAACCTTTATACAATGAGACAACACAAAAATCACATCACATATTTGTTTATTCATCAATAATTTTTTCAACTCATCAACGACAATTGATCACTAATGTTATTTTTTATAAATTATTTTCAACACATCAATGACAATATTGATCACGAATGGTTTTTTTTATATACAACATTTATAAGTGTTGTCCAATACTGTACTTTTCAAACTCATCAAAGAGAATAAAAGCGGATTATTGAATCAAGCGGAACGAATGTTGATCTTCACTTGTCTGTCGACTCATCGCACCATCTGTTGAGGATGCGTGAAACTAATCCTGACGCGCTTAGTCACGCCTAGCAGACAATCAGAATGCCGTATGTTTTCTCAGGGTTAGATCCCTCTTCAAACTGTCAACATCAATTTTTAAACGAGTTAAACAAGTTTGAAGCCGTAAAATAAAAAAATAAAAAAAGAGAAAGGTCGAAAGACACTCAAATATAAGTTATCAAAAATAGAAGAACGATAAAAATGCCCAAATCTACAGGTGGCAACAATGGAATTTTTGTTTGTTATCATTCTGTCTATTACCATTTTGTATGTTATGAATATTCTTCTTTACAGTAAATTTCACTATTCGTTAGGCCTAGAGACGCTCAATTAAGTTGTGTCCTTTTAATCGTAGCTTAGTGGATCTTGAGAAACAAACACATTGGCTATAGGTTGCTAAAGTTAGCAATCTAAAGAAACTCATTAAATAATATTAACTAAACGAAATATAGGTATAAACAATGTTTTGAAAATTACTCAGATGAAAATGGATGGAAAAATTATATTGTTATTGTTGCAGAAAACTTTAAGTAAAATGATAGAGCGCTCGTTGAAACACATAGGTACGCAGGATTACGAAGTAGGGGGGAGGAGTGATGGGGGTTTGGTATAAGGTCCCCCCAACCACGGGAGGCCAATTTTTTCTACCATTATACACCTTGAAGATTTTTTTGGAAGGTTTTTTATTTATATTTGTTAAATTGATCATTAATATTTGTAAAGAGTAAGCTTACGAATAAACGCTGACACAGGAAGAAAGGTAAGGGGTTAATCCTACTGAACAAAGAATAATATTTTAAAAGCATGAAGATATCCCACTTCCATTCCATTAGAGATAATCCACTCCTATTAAATAAACATATTTTGGGATTGATATAGAGATTATTTTTTATAATCTGATATTTTTTGGTTCACAATGTTTAACCGATACAAACCCTCCCATTTCATTTTCTCTCCCAAACTATGGTAGGGGGCTCAAGCCCCTTCAAGGCCTCCCCGTGGGTACGCTACTGATAGATCTACACCGTATACTACTTTGATTGTCATCAAAAACGCTCAGCGCAACAATGTAACTTAAAATGAATGCACTTTTGAAAATAAAATAACATATTAACAAAGATGATTATTATTAATGTAAAATTAAAAAGATTCAAACAAACTTAAACGATCTTATTTTGAATGTAACATCTCTTTTTTATAACAAGTTTTATCCGAATAAACATCTTGAACAAGTAACAAATCATGTTTGTTAAATCAACTGTCAAAATCATTTGATAATCGATAGGAGTAAAATAAAATTTGAATGTGCTGCGTAAGAATAACAAAATATAACTTTTTTGGTTTCTCGGTAAACTTGCCGAAATGCAGAAATATAAGTCGTTTACCTGTTAGAAACCGTACGAAAGGAAAAATAGCAAAGAAACAGCAATTATGGAACTCATGCAGCATTTTATTAGTCCTTATTTTTTAAAACACATTTTGAAATTTAGTAAGGCGAGATCATATATTATTTGTGATCAATTAGTCTGCAATGAAAATATATTAAAAATTTAGAAAATCACGAAGAGTTGTATTACATATTTAGCAAGTTTGGAAAATGTACAATAAACATTAATTTCATATTATAAATAATGATAATCGAAATTTTTTTAACATAAGAGCCTTTGTAGCAATAGATAAACATAGTTAAACTGATAAATATTGCATTTAAGATATGTCCCATGAGCAATCGTAAAATAATTTGTTACTGAAATTACAATTTATATTATTCGCTAGATATTATAATATTTATTATTAAAGACGATTTAGTTTAATTTATAAATTTAATTGAAGCAGAATGACTAAGGAAATAATTTGTTTTTAAAAAAGCTATTGTAAAATGGTGAAGTATTATTAAAGAAATATAAAAAATATTAAAAGATAGAGTTTACTTATTGAAGATTCTAGAAGTAATCCCTTTCTCCTTTAGGTTGGATGGAATGAATTCGAGGAAAAGCCAGAGTTTTTGCAGTTTTTATAGTAAAACATTTATTTTTGCCAAAATAAAAAAGAATATTGCTCCAGTACAAACATAAAATTTAATTTTATTCACATGCCGACAGCAAAATTTCTTGAATATCTGTCAAGGGACTCCTGGAATTTAATTGACAATTTTTTCTCTTCATTTAAAAAGTTTCTCATCTAATTCCGTTATGCTAATGTCAGCTATTCAAGAACTTTTGATATCAACATGTGAAGACAATTAAAATATATGTTTGTACTGAAACAATTTTTTTTATTTCTGCAAAAAAAAAGAGTTTTGCCATAAAAATTGCAACAAAACATTGTCCTTTTCTCGCGTTCCTGTCCCTCCCACCTTGAGTTGGTCCAGCAGCGTTACAACTTAAGAAGAAAGGGATTATTCTCACCGTCTAAATCCTGATCAACGCGTTGTTTCCCCCAATATTATTAATGAGGGAACTGTAGGTATTATGGAGAAACGTTTTATCTTCGCTCTCTCTCAGTTAAACGTTGACCAATCTCCTCGCTCTCGGTTATGTCTGATGTGCTGAGTTTAGAAGGAGCTACTGGCAGCCTTCACTCAAAAGTTGTCTCAAATTTGAGGGAAGAGTGAAGAGAAAATGACAAAGCTGTTTTCCAATGTAACCATGCAATTCCTTCAGCGATGATAGCAAGTGTAGTTAGTATACCACCTATAGATAGCGTGGACCAGTAATGTATGTATATTTTTTTTTCCAGTCTAGCACTACACTCAACCCACAATCCACACCATCGATCATTAGAGGCGAGTAATTGCTTTATGAATCAATAACTGAGCAACGAAAAATGCCCTCCGCCATCCCCCTACCCCACACCCTACTCAGAATGTAACGGAACAACATTTCGTGTTCGGAGCTGAGTTGACTTATGTGTGAACAAAATGACAACAAAACGTGTCCCGAATACCGGGTATCACCCCTCCGAACGAATCGTTTTTAATATTGCGCGAACGAAATAAAACTCCCACGTGGGTATGTGCAGTCGTTTGCATGAATTTGCCGCATCGCTTCAGTGGCCGAATGGTCTAGGCCTCGAAGGCTTCATTCTCGTGTTATACTGGTCTGCTGATGACGGGGAGATCGGGGTTTGAATCACAGTCAAATCTACTGAGGGTTGTTTTCCCTAAATGGTTCCCCAATCTCCTTACACGCAAAAGTAGATAGATTACCTCTAAAATACTTCCTTCTTCGTCCCTACCCTATTAGAGTAATAATCATATTATATGCAAATAACCTGAACCGGTAGTGAGATACGGTGATAAAAGAAAATTTAAAATATGTATGCAGGGTTGCCACTATTTTCTTAATACAAAATTCTCTGTATTTTCCAAGTTTTACAGATTGAATCCACATTTTTTCGGACACTTTATTTAGAGAGTAGTATAGAAGAATGAAATTTCATTTTTCATTAAATTGACTACCGTGACGTCATGCAGTTGGTGTTTAGAACAAGATAATTTTACCTTGATGAAGAACTAAATGCAGGTGTCACGCAGCTCAATGTCTCCACGAGGACAAAAAAAAAAGGTGGGGTGGGGTGGGACGTGGAAGATAAGCGGTTTAACGTTATTATTCCTTCATTTCGCTTTTTCTTCTATGCAAGGACCTATTATTTAAAGATTGCAGTTTAATGTTCAAAAATCACAAATACCCCAGTATTTATTTTAGATTTTTGTGAAATCCCCTATGTTTTCCCGGCGCGTAGCAACGCTGATACGTCACACCATCTAAGGCAAATTTGATATTTCCTGCTTATTTAGTTTCAAAAACAGTTTGTTTCAGCACATGCATGTACACTCCATTCCCCCCGAAAAGAAGGCATTACCTTGGAATACTACACTATGGTTCTAGACTGTGCCATTGTGAAGAAATGTAAGGTAAGCTTACCAGGGGTGGATT
>CABFVX010000057.1:418510-448179 GCA_902151425.1 Timema shepardi
TATATATATATATATATAAGGTGTTCGGAAACTAATAGCCCAAACTGCACATACAGCTTGTGTGAACCCAAAGTAATACAAAATCCCTACACACTTACATCCGGAAAGCCATGCTAATACCATTAAATTGTGCCCAAAGTTTCTTCGTACAGCGCTGAGATATCAAATCTTTACAAGCATGCGTGTACAAAAGGTTGCATAGGAGCCAGGCGCGTGTCACTACACACCTCGACATCTTGGAGCACGGTAGCAGATCATACCACATTTAGTAGTAAACAACACACCAGTTCGTCTAGAAACGAGAATACGTTCTGAGGATCATCATTGAAGGTCCCACATCACAGAAAGTGCTTGCCAATGTTACGTGTGCAGTGCCGCGCGCCTAGCTCCTATGCAACCTGTTGTACACGCATGCTTGGACAGCTTTATTATCCTGTCGCTATTCACCGAAACTTTGAACACAATCTAATAGTATTAGCATAGGTTTCAGGATGTAAGTGTATAGAGGTTTTGTATTACGTTGGGTTCAAACAAACTATATATGTGCAGTTTGGGCTATGAGTTTCCAAACACCCTGTGTGTGTATATATATATAAACACCCTATATATATGCCAGATTGATTCCAAATGTGTATCAGCATTTTAATTCATACTAGTCCACGTGTTCCCCGATGTGGGGTCTTGTATGTCCAACTCTCAAGGACTTGCGCGGTTTTCACACTACCTGGTGTAGTAGTTGTAAACTAGTAATACTAGTTCTAGTGGACAGGCAAGAGATGGCGTGCCGGTCGATGATGGATCCGCTCGTCCATCAAGTCAGTCACCCAATACCAGAAAGAGGGGGAAAAGGGGGAGGGGGTGACATCACAAACGTTTTAAAATATATCGGTCCTCATGTTACAGCCAGACGGTGAAGGGTGTAGAACCAATTCATATGTGGACTATACTGCGTTCCACGGCTGTCAGCATCCGCACACGCTATAGTCCCAGACACGCCGCAGCACATTTCCATCAATCTTTTTTACTTCACATTTCTCTACCCGTGTGGATTATTATTAGTATTATTACTAAGCAGCACGTCTTTACTACCCGTTCGGGTTATACGCTTAGGTACTAGCTACACTAATTGGGTTAGTTGAATGCAGAGGAAGTGAACCCGCATTTGCGTAGAGGTATGGTGGAAAACCATTTAAGGAAACACCAGTTCACCCGACCGAGATTCGAACCTCGATATCCCCGTCCTCAGCAGTCGAGCTCAACACGACTAGCGCGTTAGCCAACTACGCCACCGAGGCGGGTCACTCACCCTTCTTGAGTTATCTTAAATTAATATGTTGCGACCTTGTTAAAAATAACTTTATTTGTTTGATAAAGGCTATATCTATGTTTCGCGTGAAACTTCTTCGAAAATAAGCTAGTTCCACATTTTAATTTTGTATTTTTATGAAGGATTTTAATTATTTGTTCATACCTCTCGGCTTTATTTTGGGGTGAACCCTATTTTGAACTAACCAACCCCCTTCTCAAATAACGCGGGATTTCTGACCGTCTGCAACGCGTTTCAGCGCTCCAGTAACGAGAAGCGGTAAAAAAAAAGAGAGAGCACCCCGTAACAAAGCCACCCAGCAAACTTCACCAGACGTCAATCAAATGTGTCGTGGCGTTGTTTTTACAGTACTCTGTTTCTTTCTCTTCCTGACATTGCTTTTACCGCCACCGGAAAGAGTATAATACTAAAATAACCTTTTTTCCACTTGTATCCTTCTTTTCTCAATCCACTTTACTCCTTTAAAACCATCACCAGAAATTTAGGAGGGTGTGGCACAAACATAAAACACAAGAGTAGTCGCCATTATTTACATTTGGTTATGTATGCATTTACTTATCGCCAAATGAAAACACAGCTTTGGAATTGACGAGATATTAAGGATGTTGTCTACCTCTGACGTAGCTGCAAGTCAAGATGGGAGTTTACATGTTAATGCATTTACAATTTATTCGGTGAGTTTTAAAGATAAAGTTCTTAAAATAATTCTAAAAATAGTAGTCTATTATTGTCACAGAATTATTTTTCGGATCATGAAGTAGTTTTTTTCTTTCTTTTTCTAAACGCATATTATTTAGATAGTTTACAACTCACGTAGGTTATTTGGTTCATTCACAACAATTACCAGTAGGAATCTTTCTGCCAGTAAGTGAATTAAAAGAGTCCGTGGAAGTATATGTCTGTCTAGAATTGGAAACAGGAAAAATATAATTTTTAAAAGAAAGTCAATGCTGGCTGTCCAAGCGCAAATAGTAGAGTAAGTGTGTATACCCGTCAGAGGAAGAGGACAAGTATTATCAGCAGATAAATCAGAGGCCTCACAGGGTAAACTACTCCTATTCTTCCCTATGTTTTTATTTTGTACATTGGTGTCTTAAGTGTGATAGGGCTTAAAGTGCTTAAGTGCGTCAAGTTAAGATGAGACCCGTTTCGCAAAATATCTTCGAAATCACCAAGTAAGCAACATCGTTGAGTTATTTTTGAGTAGTCTACGTTTAATACTAGGGCACGCGCACGTCAGGGTAAACCTTCCTAATCCCTACTCCATAGGTGTAAATATGCGAATAACCCGGACGGGTAGTAAGACGCGAAGCACACAAAACAAAGTGGTTAGTGACTACTTATGTATTTATCCTCTGTTTTAAAACGCTAAGTGTTATCGTTCATCTTGAGAGAGTTTTATTCAGCCGCACTTATTATCATGCAGTCTTAAGCATCAGGCTCACAAGAAACAGAATTTCCTGTTACAGGGGAGGTTGAGGTTTATATCTCGAGCAGATGTGCTAAGGGTGAGTTTTCATCATACAATCTATAACTGTAGTTTTCCAACCCTCTCTCCACGCTAGTGTGGATGCCAGTGGCACATCTAGGATGGATGGGGTGGAGGCAATTGGGGTATTTAACACCCTAAACCAATTAAATATTGAAAACAGTTTTAATTAAAGCTACTGGTAATCTGGTGGTCAAGGAGGGTTACCGCCGTGGTTCGGATCCCACGTTAAACTGTAAGTCCTCCATTTCATCTCACAATCACCCTACCATTACACATAGCGTAAGTGCGTATAACTCATACGGGTAGTAAGACGCAGTGCTAATAATAATAACAATTCAATTATTTTTTCCACATTATCGACATAATTAAAGAAATAACCACACAATCACGTATTCCACAGGTAGGCCTATAAACAATTTGAAGTGCAAAACAACACACGACTGTATCAGTGTTAGGACAACATACTGTACCGCACTACACTATCCAGGCTAGGTAGTCGAGGTGTTAGTGAGGGACAAAGCGCATGCGGTGGCCTATTTATGGTTTCTCTCTTTTAGGTTTCATTTAATTTAGTTGAGGCATTTAACGTTAACTTTCTGAACTTACGAGAATTTCTATGAGAGAGAGTGAAAGGGTACTTACAGATTTTTCGCATACCTTCCAGGGTTCTTTTACACACCCCAATTTATATTGGACCGACTGGTTTATTTCCCTTCCGAAGTAAGTTGTGCTACGGATTTTTATAGCTCAAGAAAAATCGGCCAACCTCAGTTGAGTTTAAAACCACTAGCATCGGGTCGTGAATCGAGCACTTTTACGCCAAAATCACAGAGGTAAACTTATATTTTAAATAAATAAATCTTAATGCATTAGTGTTTGTTTTTTAAAAGTGTTTCTTTACAAATTAGAATCTATATTTTAGAAAATAATTGCTATTACTTCTGTGACCTAAAACGTTTTTTGAAACATTACTTAAAAAAAAGGCGTATTAGAGGTAGTTTAGGAGTAGCTATATAAGATTTAATATATTTCATAAGTACTCTTTTCAAGCATCAGTTTTCACTATGATTTATAGGCCTATTGGTAAAATTAGAATAAGGGGGAAAAGCTAGGTGGGGGGGGGGATCGTCTTGCGGCCCACCATTGATCAGTTAAAGTAATAGTGTCTCTCAGCTGTTAAAAGGTTGTGCACCCCTGCTTTAAAGCATTAGGTTCATTGCCACCGACATAGTAGTATATCTAGTTTATTTCAACTTTTTTTTTTGACAGAATTAAACATCAACACATTACAAGTACTAAACAACTGTGTGAAGACCAGCTTAATAATGCAGCAACAACAAATTAAGACATCAACATATTTCTGGTAAGAAATTACGAGAAAAAAAGAAAGAATGTGTGAATAAATATTCACATTGTTCCCCTGTCTAGTTATAAACTGAAAAAAAAGGCAGGCTTAAAATGTCTTAAACAGGGACGAGCACTTGAGAATGTTGCTAATACATCTGTTTTATTACAAAATAGCTTTATTGGGTAGTATGACGAAATGGGCGTATTACAGTTGAGCCGCGTATTACCTGTTATGACTTGCATTTTAGGGTATCGTTACATTTGGGCTATGAGTTATTTCTTGCAAATTGTAAACAAGGCGTACTGGGGCAATAACTTGGCCCCGGCTGTTGTGTATTATTATTATTAGCACCGCGTCTTACTACCCGTTCGGGTTGTACGCACTTACGCTAATGCGCAATGGTAGGGTGATTGTGAGATGAAATGAAGAACCTACAGTTTAACGTGGAATCCGAACCACGGTGGAGGCCTGGCATTCCTCACATTCACAAGTTGTGCTTAATACACGTCTTGTCAGAGGTGAAGGAAGGGTTTGGTAATCAGATAAATCTTTGCCGGGACCGAGGATTGAACCCCGGCCGCCAGCATAGAAGTCTGACACCTTACCCCTAGACCGCCAGGTCACCCCGGCTGTTGTGCCGCTGCATTTAGGATGGTTGTAAATGTTTTCTCAAACTGAGTGAAAAACCTCAAGTGATGGCTAATAAGACACAACAAAGTGCTAAGCTAATCCAACCTAACCTAGCCTAACCTAACCTATTCTAACCTGATCTAATATAAGGCAAAAATATTAGTGGGGCCGATATCATATCTACCCGCAGGTCTATTTATGATCTGTTATAGCCCTCCTGGCCAGTGAACGTGGCCCAATTAAGCTATGACAATGATCCTCCTGGTCAGTGATCTTGACCCAACTAAGCTATTATATTTTGGGGCAAAGAGTATGTAGTCCAACTGTTATGCGCCAGACTAAATACGCGGTGCAAAAACTAAAGAATATTGTTCAAACGCCTTCACGCTCTCGAGCGAGGTTGGTCGTTTCCCCATGCTATTTTGCTCGCCACTACGACCCAATCATTCCCTACAACTCGCCGAGCGGAATATTAACCTTCGCTAACGTGATTAGCCCGGCCATCATCGCTTCTGTGACCTTCCTCCCTCTCGCACTGATGCAGCCAGCAATTTCCTGGCCTGCAGGACGTCGAATTAAACCGGCAGGGACAGTTTGGGGGGGCAGTGATTAGCGGGCCAATATTCGCTCACTAATAACCCTCTCCCCCTGCTCCTGCCACGGTGTTTGATCTGTGTCCGGATTTATAAAGTCTGTTGAGTGACATTTGTTACGGTGTATTGCAAGGTCCGGGGTAGTGATTGTTTTTTTAATGTTTTTTTTGTTAGATTTGGGGGTGAGGCAGTGGTCATTCGATTACGAATTTGAGAGGTTATTAATATAAACCATGGTCCATGTAATTTTGTAGATTCAACCGAGTTTACGATAATTAACTTTTCCATAGCTCTTTTGGTGGCATTTACAGGGGAAAGCTATTTATGCTCATCGAATGCATAGAAGTAAATATGATTATATCTAGCTACCTGTATTAATAAAATTAAGTTTTTTTGGTCTGTCATGAGGACTTCGCGATATATACCTCACGCAGAGGTCTGATTTAAAAAAAATTAATAGCCCCTGTGCACAAACATGTGCATCTCGAAGCACGAATTTCAATTTTTTGTTTAATCTACTATAAATTGGGATGAGTTGCAGTTGGGCCACGAGTTCCTTCTTGGTAATTGTAAACAAGACATACTGGTGTTAGCTTGTCCACGGCTGTTGTGGCGTTCCATTCAGGATGGTTGTAAATGTTTTCTCGAGCTGAGCGATAAACAGCAAGTGATGGATAGTAAGATACAACAAAGTGCTAAGATAATATAACCTGGCCTAACCTAACCTAAGCAAGCCTAACCTAATATAAGGCAAATATGTTTTGTGAGGCCAAATTCATATCTACCCGTAAGTCTATTAACTGTTTAAGTCCTCCTGGCCAGTGATTGTGACCCAAGTAAGCTATGAACGTTTGGGACAAGGAGTCCCGTGGCCCAACTGTTATGTGTCGATAAACTAGGCAGGAAGAAGTAAAATGAAGACATTTTCCCTGTCTGTTTGAAGCAAAGAAAAGTGTTGTCCGGGTTCTTCCGCTAGTAAAATTATAAAATGCAGAGTTACCGTTTCTATACGTTTAATAATTTCTAGGTATTTATTATTTAATTAATCATTTAGATTTTTCTTTTCATCCCACTGTCTACCCGTCCGCGCTACCCGCATATTTACACTTATGGGTTAGGGAGGAATAAGCTAAAATCTGCCCCCCACCTTCACCCCGTTTTTTGTTTAGTATTACCCGTCCCACTGCCCGTTTGGGAGACCAGCAACTCACACTGAATTAAGGACACGCAACTAGCGAAATTTCTAAATAAACGCATCAGTATTCGTATAGATACAATAAGGAGAAAATAACACCTCTCAATGTACCCTGGCCGAAGATGAGGCTGAGGAAACATCCTTTCTGCCAACCTCTTTATTTATATTCCTAGCGGGGCCGGCGCACTGGTTTCCATGCGTCTTAAAAAAGCTTTAGAACTCGCGCCCAGTTGTATTCTGTATAATATAGGCCTAAACCAAACAACACCCCCCGCATGACGCAAAATAATAATGATATTAATAATAATATGCCAAAATATCGGAGAAAAAAAAAGAGATTAGCCCTTCCATCCCTTCTATAATCAGTGTGCGTAAAAATATTATCTCGTCTTCCCTTTTATTATTTTTGGGAGCTTTTGTCTAAATCAAATATCAAAGAGTTGGCGGTACTTACTATCCGTTCAAGTCATACGCCTATGTACTAATTACTTTAATGGTTTTAGGAAGGTTATATTTAAATGAAGTGTACCCGCATTTGCGTGTGGACAGAGTGAAAAACAATTTAAGGAAAACTACCCTCTGTACACCCGACCGTGATTCTAACCTTGATCTCCCCGTTATTGGTAGTCTAGTCTACTTTGAGAGTAGCGCGTTAGACCACGCGATTACCGAAGTGGGTTTCTTTGCACTAGAAAAAATACATGCTGGAACGCTCGTAAATTTTCCTACACTAATATCATGAACATTAATAACAAAAGTTAACTTTTAAAAGAATACAGATATAAACCAAACGGAAAACTGGCTGCGCCTTCGGCAACTGTCCTTTATTCATATTTGAAAAACTTAGCAGTCCTAGTTATTGCTGCTATTTTATATTGTGAAAAACAAATAAAGATTATTCTCAAATTGCCCCACGGAAACCACGGCGGGGTCCAGTTTGAAAAACGTTGCTCTTTGCTATCACTAACTTGGGGACTTACACGAGTACAGAATACAACCCTTCTGGGGTTCTCGGCCTTCGTATTAGGGGAGGGTCTTCCGTAAAGGATGTCACGCGTTTTAAAGGACAAGAGAGGCAGACCTAGCATGCGTGACCTGCTGTCACACACAAAAAAAAAAGAGTGGGTGGGGTGGGAGGCAGGGGGAGGACCAGCCACGAATAAACGTTTAATAAAACCACGCTGTAATCTTTCTATTGCGTGTTTCGTGTATAGTAAAATATAGATTCATTCTTAGCTCACTCACGCGTTTATTAATTAATTATTTTAATCACCAGGAATTATAATTAGTTTTTTTTATACAGGACACGCACTAAACTCAAAACAGAAATGTATGTGAGCTTAGCTTAAATCTCTAGTCTTATTAATGTGAGGAATGCCAGGTCTCCACCGTAGTTCGGATTCCACGTTAAACTGTAGGTCCTCCATTTCATCTCACAATCACCCTACCATTACACATTAGCGTAAGTGCGTATAACCCGAACGGGTAGTAAGACGCGGTGCTAATAATAATAATAATAATAATAATAAATCTAGTCTTATTTTTTTTTAAGTTTCTCGTTCATTGTGAGGACCTGTTTGGGGAAAGAGACCCCGGTGACGTCAGTTGTGATGACACCTTTTTTTTAAATATATGTATAAAATGTTCGTGTATGTGTGAGTGTAAGTATGTATGCATGTCTATGTGTGTGTATTGTGTGTATGTATTGTGTGTATGTGTGTATGTATGTCTATATGTGTGAGTTGTGTGTATGTATGTATGTTTATGTGTGTGTGTATGATGATGGCCGAAAATGGATGTTTCGACTTGTCCATAATGTTTGGGACTGAGCTTATAAGCTAAATGAACTTGTATTTATAGGATAGAAGGGAGGGGTATGTAGACGTTAAAACACAAACATAGCAGTTTTTATAATATTTATTCACACAAAACTAGCTCACGCCATGAAAAGTATACTTGGAATATTTATTTACACAATTCAAAGTTTTAAAAATATGGCTCACGCCTTGAAAAGTATACTTGGAATATTTATTTACACACATAAAAGTTTTACAAATATATCTCACACCATTAAAAGTATACTTGGAATATTTATTTACAAAAATTATATTTATAGAATATATCTTACACATTGAAGTAAATTATACATGTTTAGGTGTAGAGAAAACAATAATCAATTTCTTGAGCTCTTAGCGGGAATAGTGACCTCGGTATTAATTTACAAAGTCCAATTTAAAGTGTATTTGAATATATGTACACAACCAGATGGTTTTAATTTAAAATTTGTACAAGAAAAAATAAAATTGACTAGAATTAAAATATATACAAACAACTAATTCTATTTGACTAGAAATAATCAGGTAGGTGAAGGATTGTACTAGCGGATAAAAAATATAAACAGTATCCCGGGTGCATAAAATAAATCTATAAAAAATATGCGTTTTCATGCAGAAAAAAATCTGAAAAAAATCTCAAATCTTTGAAAAATTGTATGTCAGTGGAAATTTATAAAATTAAAGAAAAAAATGTGATTATTCAACCCTTATAAATGATCACCTTTTAGTCGTGGCGAGCGCGTTTACAAGGACTCTGATACCCAAACAGTAACGTATTATAATCATCCAAGTACATGATCTTCTCTCCACAAGAAAGGTTTTGCTTTGTGGAACAGTTTGATACAATTTGTACGCCCACTAAAGAATGCGTCCCTGGGCTTGGAGTGCTCCTTGCTGTACACCTCGTGCTGGAGTACAAATTGTTTCAAGTCCTTGTATGTGCGTTTCATCGCATTAAACGTACATTACCGCATATCTACGACCGTGTAGCCGGCGTTCTTAAACTTTTACGCGCAAGCCATGGTCACTTCATAGCGCGTCTCCATGGTCTAGTGGCGACTGTTTTTGATAGAAGTGGTCCTGTCAGGATAACAAAGAGGGCACCCGTGCCAATAACAGCTCCAGAACTGGAAGACGGTGGTGGTATCTCCAGCTTTAACAACGCCATTTATATGTACCCCTAACACATATTCCTCACGGCCGTTACCCGCATGAATGATAGAGACACCGCTTCGGTAGGCTTCCCAGCATAGCCATTGCACGGCGACGTGCGACTGTTGGTCTGCACACCAATAGCCACCATTAGGGATAATACCGATAGTATTCTCCTTAAGATGCCTTCGGCGGTAAACCAACATGGCCACTCCAGCAATCGTACACGCCTCTCTTAAAGGATCCACCTTTGCTTTCTCCATGAGCATGTCTCTAAACTTCAGGCAGGCCTTCCGTAGGATCTCTACATCTTTCACACAATACAGTTCCAACTCGCGTTTAAAATCAAAGACATGATTTTCTTTGACCAACGCGTCATACCACTTCTCAAAGTGCTCCTTTCCCTCAACCGACATCTCGCCGATGCCGTAGTCCTCCTTTGGCGGCAAGGGACCGCTATACCCCGCGTTTTCTTTTTTATTGAAAAAATGGGGGAAATGTCCCTTGGCCAAAGACTAGTCCAAGCCGAATGTCTTGGGCATCTCGCAAAACGACATCGGAGAAAGTTCAGCGAGTCAATAAAGTGGAGCGGGTCGTAACGCATGGACATGATTTTCCCACCGTTCATTATGAGCTCTGGAGTCAATTTTTTAACCTCCATCATGTATTTTAAAATAAAATTTCCATCATTGCTTTTCGCACTATGGCCTAGGAGGGTGATATCCTTAAATTTTGTTGCTATAATTTGCTCTATAAATACGAAAAATTGGGCCATTGTGGTATCACCCTTGAATATGCGAGTCCTATTGCCCCCGCATTCGGTGAAATGATGGTAATTTACATCGATATGAAGGCAGGCCTTGCAACACGTCTGTACGACATAGAGATTAGGTTCGTGCCGGCCGCACTTTGAAGAAGCGTTTCTTGTCTGCATTCAAAATCATAGAACACAAACATGAAATTGCTCTTTTCTAGTGACGGCTTGCACGGGGCCTTCTTCATTTAGCAGAAATGACCAAAAGGACAATATGTATCGCATACTCTACAACAAGTCTCATAATACCTTTGTGAATAATTTGATCTTTCCAAACTGAAAAATTGTCCACATATCTCCCAAACATTTTTGACATAGCTATAGTTCTTCCGGGACTCGAACCCGGGACACCTAGACCAGGAGGTAGGCATTCTATCAACTGAGCCAAAGTGCCATACAATAACATTGCAGTAAGGAAACCACCTTAAATTAATATAATATTTACCGCTAAGATGTATAAAACAAAAAACTGATAATCCATAATTTTGTTCATGAAAATACCCATCAATTTAGCACATTATTCATATTTCGAAACAATTTTGAATGGTGATATTTATTTGTTTGGCTCTTAAAGAGTAATTATTCTTTCATACAAATCTGGGCTTTCATTGTCCAGCTGTTAACAACCATTTGCGGTAAATTCCTCTATGTAGATACCGAGGGCCATTAGATCCGCGGATGTCTGAGGATCTCCCCACAGCTCATGCTCTAAAAAAAATACAACGCAACAGCTTAGTATGATATTCAGTATAACTTGAATTAAAAAATATTAAACAGATTAGCTATGTGATATAATAGTAGGATAAAATAATCTCCAGAGTGTTATGTGAATCTGAGAAATTTAGCAGCGTTAGCTCGTCCGGGCCAATGTGTACTTTATGATAACACACACATCACTTTGAAGTATTAACCTGTTCTTGGTATCTGTATTTAAAAGCTCGACAGTAATGGTCGTCCTCAACCATCGGCCGAGATTTACATATATTCCCCATGTGCAGGATGGTGACCATTTCATATCTATTCTATTTGTATAGAAATAGGTAGCATATTTAGCTGTGAGAATGGGTTTTTAGATACTTTAGTACAGTACAAGAGTGCTTTTGAAACCCAAAAATTATTTTTAAATGGTTTGTTTTCTTGTACATTTATACTGGACTTTGAAATGTCTTTCATAAGTGTAGGGGTCCACAGAAACTGATGGCATTGTGGTATTTTAAAACACTACGCTCAATAAACACATTATTATGTTAATTATAATAAACACTTGTACAAAACATATTTTAAATAAAATTTAGCTTTTAGTAAACTACCCTCAAATAATTTTATACTTTGTAATAAATTTATTCAATAAACTTCTCTCTTAAATAAAAAATACATTATTTAATTTATTATAACCACTCTTGTTTATACGATTTTAAAATCATAGTTAGTCATTATTCAACTAGCAACAAAATTAATTACCATTTAACTATAGCTTGGAATCAAGTTTTGTTTTTCAATAAAATACCCTTATTATAATACGCATTTGTTCATGCATATCTTTATCCGAATGTCATCCAAAACAGTGACTCCTTAGACACCTTCAAATTATCTATAGTTTTAATTCTCATAAACCTATTATAAATTAATAAACTTAGATAACTCTGCCATAACAACAAATAAATAAAGAACGTGCCTGTTAGAAAAGTACATTTACTCACCCAGATCCGTCAGCGAAGCGTAACCACACATCCTGGGTTGCTTGTTTAACACTCGAAGAGAAGTTATACAATGAAAGGATTTCAAAACCAGTGCTGATATTTATAGCTGTTACCAGCTAAGGTTGCGACAGAGCGATGACGTCACCAGGTAAAACCCATTGCCACATATAAGGGGGAGGTTGAGACATCATTCGAGGTCACAATCTATTCCTGTCTCGACTTGTCAGGTCAGGCCACCAAACTGGTGCCAGTCATCAGGGAAAACCCATTGCCACATAGAAGACCAGAAATAAACCTTTGCGACATTTAAGGAGGACAACAGGTCGTTAACCCCATGTCGTCATGGAACCAGAGGGGAAATTCAGGTCAGAAGGAAATATACTGGCACCATGTATGAGTAATAAGGGAAAACCCAGGGGGGAGTGTTGCGACATAGCACGCAATGATTGCGTCACACAACTCGGGGTCTAAGGTCAAATTGGGGCCATACGCCGGACTAGACTACTTGTGTGTGTATGTGTGTGAGAGAGTGGAGTTGACCGAATCATTTAAAATTATGAGGTGCCTAACCAACTTCAGTGGCCACAAGATCTGAGGCGCTACTATCGCAGTAGAATAGACTGCTGCTGACGGGGATATCGTGGTTCAATCCCAGCCTGGTGTAATGAGAATGGTTTTCCCCACTTTATTCCCGCAAATAGTGGTACTCTTCCTCTAGATTTAACCTTTATCATCCCTACCCCATTAACGTAGTTATTAGGCCTACATAATCGTATAGCCTGAACGGGTAGTAAGACGAGGTGCTAAAAATAAATCATAGTTCTCAAATGAATATACGGATTTTGACAAAATTTTGGATATTTCTTGTTTAGTAAATTTATTTTTAATACAAGGTCAGCTTTCCACTTTATATTCAAGAATTTCAGAGGGAAATTAAATAATATAGATATTGGAAACATTATTTTGGGGGGAAGGGTTGGTGGTCAAACTCTTACAATAGGGAAAGATGCCACCCTCCTCCTTCCAGTGCTACCCCCGCCCCCCCTGCTTGACGTAATGTGGCAAGGTAAAAGTAAAGCTTCATTCGAGCGTTCACCAAAAACGCTTGAGTGGCGCAGCAATTCATACGCCAGTAAACACGTGTGTTGACACATAATGCTTTGCAAAACAAATTTAAACGGCCAAATGATCGTGTTTTTTGTTCTGCACTTCTGAATCTGAGATAGAAGTTCTCCCTCCACCCTCCCATAAAAAATATAAAAAGTAGGCCTCATCCGTTTGGAGTCAAATTCCACCACCCTCATCACCAAGCCTACATCCATACAAAAAAAAAATTGAGAGCAATTTTCTCAAAAGAGAGATTTTTGCTACATTTCTCTTCTTTAAAAATAAATAAAAATGTATGTGTTTCCCCCCCTACTTTGTCACACATAAAGAGAGTATGGTACCCTATGAAGGCAATGTGGTGTCCCTTCCCCTCGAATAATCAAAATACATGCATAATTCATTAATTAATGACCCGTGTCTTCACATTCTTTGGGCAAGTGGAGACTAACTAAAGGTATATATAGTGATATACTAGCAGTATGTTTTACCTGCAGCGGTAATGGGCACACGGACTAAGACCGGTAATGGGAGGTAGGGGTTTGAAATCCTATTGGATGGACTGAGGATTTTTTTTTATAAATGGTTTAACACTCTTCCTTCACGAAAATCCGGGTACATTTCTTCTCGAAATCTACCTCCCTCTTCCCTACACCATTAGTGTAAACACGTGAACATCTCGGACGGATATTAAGAGGCGGATCACATATTTTTTTATCATGCACCCCTCGTCTTATTACCCGTCCGGCATATCCAAATATTTATATAAATGGGGTAGAGAAGAGGAAGGTAGAATTTAAGGAAAATATATCCGCATTGACGTGGTGGGAGAGGTGGAAACCCATTGAGTAAAACATACCCTCAACTATACTCGGCGATTACTCGAACCTAGACCTCTTTATCACCAGGAAAATACCAAACGTGGTCAGCGTCTTAAACCGCGTGCCCACAGATTAGGAACGTAAGTGTATGTACAAAAAGTTACGTTTTACTAATAGGCATAGAATGTCAGTAAACTAAATAAATCTCACAAATTAAACCAAATAAATATTATAATCTGAAAATTGAAAAATGACACCTGGACACGGGGATCAAACCCGGGACCTTCGGCTTAGTACGCCAATGCTCTTACCACTGAGCTATCCAGGATTCGTCCCGTGCCAATGGTCATTCTTCACTCTTCACTCTTCACTCATAGTTTAAGGCAGTGAAGAATGACCATTGGCACGGTCCAGGTGTAATTTTTCAATTTTCAGATTATGATAGCTAAATTGTGTTATCCTCACTAAAATGAATAAACGATAGCTTCGGCTATTTGATTCATTCAAATAAATATTAATAGAAAACATCAAACTAAAGAAGAAGAGTTAATTAACCAATTAATAAAGGCTATGTTCATGTTTCTAACAATTTATTTTGATCTCAGAGCTACGAAAATTTCTGTGAAACGTCCCATAAAATGAGCGAATTTCATATCACCATGATTTTGATGTTCTTTGAATTTTGGTTTGGTTGATACTTTACGCCTCTATTTTGTTGTCAACCGTATTTTAAAATAACAACCCTCTTTTTAAGAAAGCGCTAGATTTCTGAAAGTCTGCAGCTCGTCTCAGCCCTTGTAAGCTTTTCCCTTATGTGCCGAGCTTATCCCCCCCGCCCTCCCCGCCTCCCGAGACATTCAGTTCGACTCCTCGCCCGGGAATATAAGTGGGTGGTAGTGGTCAGCTTGTTTGGATTCCATTAGTGGTTTTCGGGCGGTGTGTGGGCTATTAGCGTCAAGTGCTTGTTAAAACATACACAAACACTATAATTAACAATGAAAGACTAAAAAACACGGCGAGGAGGAAAAGTATATATAAAAAAATACAGGTAGGCCCTACTTAAGGGCACCGCTTACTTGAAGGAAAATGTCCTCACACTAAGGTATTTCTTAAGGTAATGGTCGTTCTTAATATCCAAAGCCACGATAACAACGTTTTCCAACCAGTGTGCCACGACGGGTCAGCGGGTTTACCGTAGGAATTTGGGGGAAGATCAAAAAGTAGCGGATTTTTTTTAGGGATATATATATATTTTTTTAATACAGAATCAACATTAATGTTAAAAATAATACAATAGTTAAAATGCTAGCTATTGAACTTTAAAACACAATCATAAATACAATTTTCTTTTTTAAATTATAAAATTTCTATTTAAAACTTGATGGTTTGGCTCGACAGTTTTTAGAGCCTTGTTCAGTATGTCGTGAATTGAAAAAAGATTAAAAATCGCTGCATTAAAATAATACTCAATTGTATTAAATTGTTCTGTTGTAATCTTAATATTAAAAAAACACTTAATTTGCCTATGGAGAACTAATTCTATTTTTATAAACATTTACTTTGATCTCCGAAATTAAGCATTTCGCATTAAATGTCGTTATTAATATTTATAATTAATATAATATGTTCATGATTTTTTTTGTTATATAACACTTAAAATATAAGTGTTTTTTTTTAATCCTAAAACGACATATCGATTACCTTTCATCTTTATTTTGGCGTGAAACATATCTCGAAACAAAAACCATTCCTTAATTAACGCGAGATTTTTTAATCCCCGCAACGCGTCTCAGCGATCTGTTAGGCTGTCTAGCCTAGGCATCGTGGAAGAATACAAAAATACATAATTTTATTCATAATGCTTTTTTATGGAAGGAGAGGGGGGATTGAATCCCCTCCCCCCCTCGGTATGAGACCCTGTATGGAACTATTTTCTGGTAACTTTCCTGATATCAGATAAAAGGCACTTCCAATGTAACTGGTGAGGACCGAGGTTTTGTTTGACGCGAATGATTGTTGAAAGCGATACCACCGAAGGGAACGCTGACTGCTCCATAAGATGACAGGACTGCTGATCCCCTCCCCCCCCTCCCACCCGCACCCCCCTCTGAATCCAACAACACTTCTTGACTTGTTGCAGTCATTAGTGCGAGGCGCGCTATCTACGAGCGCGACACGTGATGTGATTGGTCCAGTTGGAGTGCCTCATCCATCACTGCCGTCTGCCACTGAGTCACTCGGCTNCGTAGGGGCGTGTGGTCGCCAGGGGTCCGCCCCCCCCCCCCCCTAGATTCAATTAACAAAGCTAAGTCGAGTGCGCGCGCCTCTCTCACTCTCCTTATATTATTCTAACCTCATCTCAAGTCTCGGTTCGTTTTCTGGGGCTCCATTCATCAACTAGTTTGATGCTCAACTTTGAAAATCCAGAGATCGGCTTCGGTGGCCGCATGGTCCAAGGCGCTACTCCCGCAATAAACTAAACTGCCGGAAGACGGGGAGATCGGGGTTCAATCCCGGTCAGGTGTACTTGGGGTTTTCCTACATGATTTTCACTCTTCCTCCGTGCAAATGCGGGTACACTTGATCTAAATTCAACCTTCCTAACACATTAGTGTAATTAGTATACAGGCGTATAACCCAAACGGGTATTAAGACGCGGTGCTAAAAAAAAAGTATAGCTCTAACGAATGTGGCTCTATTCTTCAACCCTTTTCGGCTAAGATTTGAAATGTCTAACGGTGATATCTAGGACTTTGTTCTTAAAACTCTTTTAATGTAAAACTTTGAAAGTTTAAATATCCGGGGCTCTATTCTTCAACTTTTCGTGTACTACTTTGAAACTATAATGGTACTCTATTCTTAAACTCTTTTCGTTTTCGACAAGTGTAATACTTTGTAAAATACCCGCAATTAAAAATGCGTACAGTCACTTTATAATAACACAAATTGTATCAGTATACAATTTACAAACAACTCAACCTAGTACAGCACATCTAATAAAACACATCCTTTCCTAGCGTCAAAACATTAATAAACCCATATTTTAAATGTTGCCTGTTTGACTTACCATTAACTATGCAAACATCAATTTATTCTAAAAAGACTAACCTATCCCTGCACCTACTAGTGAAGTGTCTTTAAAGTGTCGGTTTACGATAGATTCACGTAGACTCTTTTTAGCGGATCTCACTCAATCTTACCAAATGGGCACGCGGACTAAATGCCAGGCTCATTTGGTAAGGTTTTCCGGTGACAGGGAGGTTGGAGTTTGAATCTCGGCCACGTGTACTGAGGGTATATATTTCTAAACAGCTTACCACTCTTCCTCCAAACAAAATCGGGTAAATTATTTCTAAATTCTTCAACCCTATCCCATTAGTTTAATTAAATGTGGATAGCCCAGACAGGTGGTAAGATGCGGTTAAAAAAAATAGTTTTACGGTTGGGAGCCATCTTAAACCTAACATCGAGGGTATTCAAGCTAGAGCTTGTGTCAATCTCAACACCAGCCGAGAGGAACAGACCATATTTTATGTATCGCGGCCCTGAAGTTCTCCAAGTATCCCAAGATTGATTACTTCTCGCTAACAAACTAGTACCTGCAACGTCTCTAAGGAGAGGCACAAGTGTTAGTTGGCAAGTCTGGAACGGATGAAGAAGGGTTCTCGGGGAAACTTTGTCAGGCAACTCAATCATTAGAGCGGAATATCACATGGGACGTTGCCGTAACAACCCTTGCAAGAGATTGTCGTTCCCGGCAACGACATGAAGGCAAGTAAAGCCTCGATTGTATATTTACTATCGGCCCAAAATTGTGAGCTCAAGTGTTTCCGAGCATTGTCGGGCATTTCCGAGTGATGTCGGCTGTTTTCAAGCGGTGTCGAGTATTTCCGAGTGTTTCTGGGAGTTTCCGAGCACTGTCGGGTATTTTCTAGTGTTGTCGGCTGTTTTCAAGCGGTGTCGAGTATTTCCGAGTGTTTCTGGGAGTTTCCGAACGCTGTCGGGTATTTCCTAGTGTTGTCGATTGTTTCCGTCTTTCTGAGCGTTGTCTTTTGACCTACAGTGGTCGGACGACTCCAGGTGTTGTCAAATGACGTTGAGCACCGTCGGATGACGCCGAGTGTTGGCAGGGGATTCCAAGTGTTGGCAGAGGATGTCGAGTGTTGGCGGGGGATGCCGAGTGTTGGCAGAGGATGTCGAGTGTTGGCGGGGGATGCCGAGTGTTGGCAAAGAATGTCGAGTGTTGGCAGAGGACGCCAAGTGTTGGCGGGAGACGCAGAGTGTTAGCGGCGGGTCTTTGATATAATATGATATAATATGGCCGATCTTAAACATCTTTTTAAGGAACGTAATTCTCGGTATTTACTATAAAATGAACGATTTTGTTTGCTTATATAACTGGTATTTAAATTACAGCTAACAATATTCTCAACACTGCTAGACGAAGCTTATTTTTTTCATATAAATAACAAACTATTTCAAGAAATATTTAAGGTGTAGGTTGCCGCTGAAACGGCCAGTTAACAATATAATATTGCTCTGAAGTGCGTTGACAGTTTTCAAAATCCGTTTCAATTCCATTTTAATCATATTAAAACGCGAAAATAGAGTTCAGCTTCTGAAACTCACCCTCAAGACTTGGTTCTGGCAGCGTCGCGACGCCAACCGTTGTGACGTTAGGGGTGATGGATCGCTCGGTAAACTATGAGATCGTTTCTTCCAACTCCATCAACCCCTAACAGGCGTCTAGGAAAAGCCTTGTAAACTTTGAACGGACTACTACCCGCTACCCCCATCACTTCCTCCGTAAGTTAATTCGTAGTCAGGGGGTGGGGGAGGAGTGTATCGATGGCGGAAAGAAGGAAATCGAGGAAGAGGGGAAGTGGGGTGATATTTAGCGAGGAAGGAGAAGAAGTTAATTCAACAAAGTGTTTGGAAGCTTCGTCGACCGCTGTTGCTCCCAACAAACTGTTGTTTGAACACCGTCAACGGCAGGAGTTTGTCGGTTACGCCGTAGTTTTTAGCACCCAGCTCAACTGACAGACGCACGTGGGCGGGAGGGAGGTCACAACTTGCGACTACACTTTAAGAGCTTATCACAGAAGATAAAAATTTTCCGGTAAATTTTCAATCTGTTTGCGGCCTGAAGGGATTGTATTGGGAGAGGCAGCACAGAGGAACTTTGATATATATATATATATAGTGGGTGACCTGGTGGTCTAGGGGTAAGGTGTCAGACTTGTGTGCTGGGGTTCGGGGTTCAATCCTCGGTCCCGGCAAAGATTTATCTGATTACCAAACCCTTCCTTCACCTCTGACAAGACATCTTGTGAATGTGGGGAATGCCAGGCCTCCACCGTGGTTCGGATTCCACGTTAAACTGTAGGTCCTTCATTTCATCTCACAATCACCCTACCATTACACATTGGCGTAAGTGCGTATAACCCGAACGGGTAGTAATACGCGGTGCTAATAATAATAATAATAANTCTCTATTTTTTTAGCACCGCGTCTTGCTACCCGTTCGGGTTATACGTTTATGTACTAATTACGTTAAAAGTTTTAGCGATTAGAAATATTTTATTTATAAGAAGTGTTCCCGCATTTGGGTTAAAGGCGAATGAAATACTTCTATGTTATACTATAATATATTTATAAACATAATATTATATTATAATTAATTTATAATCTTTACATTATATTAAAATGCATCTATAAACTTTATCTTATTCTAGAAAGCGCTCTCTTAGCCTTACCTTAGACTAGAATGCATTTTATAAAATCTACCATTTACTAGAAAGCATTTATAAACCTTATATGTATTATAATTCCTTTTTAAACTTTATCTTATGCAATAAAGCGCTGCATAAACTTTACCTTAGTATGATATTTCCTTTATATTAGAATGAACTGTAGGCTATTAAATTTATATTGTACTCATTTTAGTACAATATAAAGTTAATAGCCTACAGTTCATTCTAATATAAAGGAAATATCATACTAAGGTAAAGTTTATGCAGCGCTTTATTACATAAGATAAAGTTTAAAAAGGAATTATAATATAAGATAAGGTTTATAAATGCTTTCTAGTAAATGGTAGATTTTATAAAATGCATTCTAGTCTAAGGTAAGGCTAAGAAAGCGCTTTCTAGTATAAGATAAAGTTTATAGATGCATTTTAATATAATGTAAATCTTATAAATTAATTATAATATAATATTATGTTTATAAATATATTATAGTATAACATAGAAGTATTTCATTCGCCTTTAACCCAAATGCGGGAACACTTCTTATAAATAAAATATTTCTAATCGCTAAAACTTTTAACGTAATTAGTACATAAACGTATAACCCGAACGGGTAGCAAGACGCGGTGCTAAAAAAATAGAGACCTTATAAAAAATATGAACCATACTGTATTGATATAAATCAATTGATGCACAAATAAATTAATGATTGATTTGAATTAATGAATTTATTTCTATATGATGTAATCATCCTAGTATAGTCAACCGATCCAGCAGTATTGTGGTTAGAGCACTTGGCTGCTGATCTAGAGGCTCCAGGTTCGATTCCCATCTGGTAGCGGCGGAATCTTCTCGAAAGCGGGATAATTACTATCGTCACCAGGGTTTGGTTAATTATGCTTAAGCTGGGTTAAGATTTTCATTTGATGCACCCCATCATATTCACTATTATCACCTCATCTCATCGGGACATGGAAAGAACCTCCACGAAAAGGATGTACGATTAGTAGATTCGGGCGTCCCCAGGGCAACGGTACATTAGTACTGGATAATCTTTCCGCAAACTGAGCTACAGGTTGATGTAGCTCAGACACTCCATTGTTATTATTATTCTAATATAAATAATATTTTATACAATGCATCCAAATATAAGATAAAGTTCATACAATGCATTCTAGTACACATATCTAGGGTGAGACGGGAGCTCACCTGTTGGTGCTGTCCCCATAGTCGGCGTAGTCATCGTAGCTGGTGTAATCGTCGATGTTAGGGGCGGGTTCCGCCCCTGGCTGCTCCTGAGGCGAGTTGCCCGCCGACCACACTGCAACATCAACATTAAAAACAACATTACAACTAGTGACGGTCACTATCGAGTGATTCTAACAAACAGAATAACCATCAATATTCAGTTGAAACAATCTAGTCATTCGAATCGGTACACCCGAGTTATTCGAACTGAAATCATGGTTATTCGAATTGGTACAATTGAATCATTGGAATTGAAACATTATAATGATTTTAGTAGTGAAGTTGGACCCCAAACAGTAACAATATTTCCCGTGCTCCGAGTCCTACTTACTACCCGTTTGAGCTGAATGCACTAATGGGGTATGGATGATGCAGGTAGAATTAGAGCAAAAGTGTACTCACATTTCTATGGAGGGAGAGTAGAAAATCATTTAGGAAAATAATCCCCTGTACACCCAATCGGGAGCCAAGTAACAAACCCCCCCTTCCACCTCCCCCTCCATCGAACCAGAAGATATGAGATTGACATTTATTCCCCGTGTCAACCGGTGCGGGTATCTACAAAAAAAAAACATTTTTTAACCACCTCGAGAATATGTAGCCATATGTCAGTTTGATAAAATAATAAGTTTAATAATTCCTTGACTGACAGCTTTTTCAAAATTTATTCTATAAAACCCCGCCCCGCGTCTTCGGGCTATAGGCCTGCACTTATGTACTAATTAGGCTTTTGGTTCTAAGGATTAGGAAGGTTATATTCAGAGTAAGTGTACCCACATTTTCGTGGAAAGAGAGTGAAAAATAATTTTAGGAAAAACACCCTCAGTACACTCGACCGAGATTCGAACCTAGATCTCTCCGTTATCGGCAGTTTAGTTTAACAGGAGAGTAGCGCGTTAGACTATGAGGCCACCGAAGCAGTTTTTTAAAATCAAAATACAGTATAATTTTCCAGTATTGTATTATGTAAGCAAATCTATAAATAAAACACTCTTTATTTCCTCCTTTTTGTTTAAAATCCTTGGTCCAAATCTCGTGGACTGGAGAAAAGTCTAAAGGTTTACACTGGCTATGCTCGTTTGGTTCGTATTTCAATGAGTGAATTGGTATAGTGGCCATCATGCCTGACTACTAGTCTAAGGGTCCCGGGTTCGATTTACGGTAGTATCATATGTATTTATCTTGAAGAGGAATGGTTCTTGTGGTCGCCCTGGTCTGGTTAATTAGGCTTAAGTTAGGTTAAAGACTTCTACTGGCAACACATGATCATCATCATTATCATCACATCGGGACGAAGTAATCCCACCTTCATAGCATCCCAACCTCAGCGGACGGTTACATGTCCGCCATTGCCAGTGGAAGACCAGCAATGACTAACCTACAAGACCTGGTGGCATCCGATAAAAATAATATAAAAAAGTACGTATATGAAAATAAAACGTATTTAGAAAAAAAAAATTCTTTCGACTTTTCCCAGACCTTTGTGGATGAATGCATTTTTTATTTTTTAGTAGCTTAAATTTCCTATTCACACGGTCAATGTTTTCGTACTTAATTCAGCAGAGAAACTTTTTATCAACTAATGATGGCACTTATCATAAAATAATCAGCGAGGTAGCGACTATAAAAAATACCACGTGCACTTACATTTTCATTGTTTTCATCCATAATTTGAAGATAGTTAAGTTTATCAACAAAAATTAATTCTTTTCAGACTTTTTTTATTAGCATCGTGTCTTACTACTGGCTCAGATTTTAAGCATATATACTAATTATGCTAATGTGTTAAGGATGAGGAATGTTGAATTTGGAGGAAGTGTACCCACATTTTCGTGAAGAGAGAGAGAGAGAGAGAGTGGAAATCCATTCATGAAAAGCCACCTTGAGTACACCCCAACGGGATTCGAACCGCGATCTCTCCATCATGGGCAATCAAATCTATTTGGAGAGTGATGTTGGCTTGGGCCTTAGATCATGCGACTATTAAAAAGGGTTTCAGAAAATTGTTTGTATAAGTATAAATGAATAAGTTGAGTGAATATTTTAAATATATCTGTAAAATGTAGTTAAATAAATTTCACTTTCATCTAAACTTGTTACAAAACAAAGATATCTGGTTTTTCTTTTGTTCAAAGAACAAGAAAATCACTGTTCGATATGCCAGTGTAGGAAAATTTGTATTTATTCTGCGCATGCGTTTGTATTTAAACATCGATTAAAACTACAAAGTTACACCCAAGTTTACATTATAATTACTTATTTTGCCAATATTCGCCAAAATAGCTGATCGTTCACAAGTTAGTAAGCTTAGTTGACGTCTTGTACTTTATTAAGATAGGAAACTCGAGTTAAGGCAAGGGTTTTTACAGTTAATATAATGAAAAAAAATATTTTTTTTTGCCAAAATAAATACAAAATTGCTCCAGTAGATGTATAGAGTTTAGTTTTCTTCACGTGGTGACCTCAATAGTTCTTGAATATCTGTCAAGGGTGTCCTAAAATTTAATAAGTGTTTTTCTTCATTTAAAAAGTTTCTCATCTAATACCGCTATGCACTTGACAGATATTCAACAATTGTTGATATCACCATGGGAAGAGAATTAAGCTATGTTTCTAATGAAGCAATATTTTATTTAATTAGGTAAAAAAAAGTTTTGTAATAAAAACCTCCAAAACACTGACACTAACTCGCGTTGCCACCATTTCTCTTGAGCATGGATGCACTAATTTGTCAGAAAAGACCAAAATTGTATTCCCTGACCACTAACATAAATGATAGGCAAGGCCTAGTAATATAACCATACTAGCAAAATAACTCGGCGTTAACCCGGACAACTCTCTTCTTTGCTTCTAACAGACAGAAAACAAACAAACTTCATTTTATTTTTTCCAACACAGCTTTTAATAAATTTAAAGGTGACCTGGAGGTCTAAGGGTAAGGTGTCAGACTTCTGTGCTGGGGGTCCGGGTTTCAAACCAAGGCCCCGGGACATATTTATCTGATTTCCAAACCCTTCCTTCACCTCTGACAAGACGTGTATTATTCACAACTTGAGAATGTGAGGAATGTCAGGCCTCCGCCGTGGTTCGGATCCCACGTTAAACTGTAGGCCCTCCATTTCATCTCACAATCACCCTACCATTACACATTAGCGTAAGTGCGTACAACCCGAACGGGTAGTAAGACGCGGTGTTAATAATAATATAATACTAATAATAATACATTTAAAAAAACAGAATCTAAAATTTCAAATTCCAGTTTTTAGGTGCACATGTTTGTGAAAAGAGGATAGTAATTTTAAAACTCCAATCCTCTGCGTGTAGTAGATATCACGCAATCCTCACGAGAGACCGACAAATAAACTCTTCATTTTTATTAATATAGATATTAATTTAATGGTATAGTTTGTGTGAACGTATCGCGGCATAACCCTTACATTAACCCTAACCCTCCCCCTCTCCCCTGGACCAGTGATCCAAGCTCGCCGTCCTAACCAGCAACAAGCTACGACGAGAAGTTACAGTAAATCTCTTTGCGCTCAAAGGGGCTGTCAAATCTCTTAACTCGGACAACGATAACAAACATCACAGGACTGAGTCTCGTTCCGACATGGTTTTACAACATTAGCCCATTATCACACACACGCCATAACGCATGTGACGGTAACATCGCTCGGAAAGACGCTCCAATACAACCATCGGGAGTGGTCTCAATTACGTGCGACCATTAGGACAGAGCTCAACTAAGGGAGAAGATAAGGGGGGAGGGAGGATCACTCTAGTTGTGCGATACACATGTAAGACATTAAGAAAATAAATTTAAAAGTGACGTTATCTTCACTTAAATAATTATTGTTAGTGATGGTGTAATCATTTGGTTTATAAAATACGAGCTAAGTTTGTTTTTTAAGTTCCTCAAACGTAAAATAAGTAACGCTATGTTTTCAATAATTACAGCAAAGTCATCAGTCTCGTCTTATCTGGCTTTCCGGGGTGGGGGTTGGTTTAGAATCTCAACAGTTTGTTCTGAAGTGTTTTTTTTTCCTAGATGATTTTTCACTCCACTTCGACAAAAATGTGTGTACATTTCCTCTCAATTTTACCTTCCTGATTCCTAATTAGTGTTAATATGGGGAGAACCCATACGGGGGATACTCAGTGTAACATAAAATTTTAAGAATTGAATGCAAGAACTAAGTGGCTCAGTTTGAGTATTGTTATTATTATTTAGCATCGAGTCATACTACCCATTTGGGTTATACTCTTAAGTACTAATTACGCTAATAGATTAGGAATTGGGAAGGTTGAATCTATAGAAAGTGAACCCACATTTGCATGGAGGTAGAGTGTAAAACATATTCATGAAAAACCACCCACAGTTCAGCCGAACGAGATTCGAACCTCGATCTCCCCGTCCTCAGCAGTCTAGCTCGACATGAAACTAGCACGTTAGATAACTACGCCACCGAGGCGGGTTTCAGTTTGAGTAAAATGTCATCTAAAAAATTAATACAACAAAGAATAATGTTTTTTTTGCATGATTTAAAAGTATATTAATGACTAGCAGAAGTACTCGGGGCCACGTTTTTCTTCGCTTCAAACAGACAGAAAAAAACTCTTCGTTTTATTTCTTCTGACCCAGTTTTTTAATAGATTTTAAAAAAACTAATAAAAAATTGTAAAATTCCAGCTTCGACGTGCGCATGTTGGTGCATTGGGGCTACTATTTAAAAAAATGCAAACCTCTGCGTGCTGAAGACATCGCGCAAGGCTCATGACAGACAGACTATTCATTTTATTAATATAATAAAGAAGATAGAAGATAAATAAACGGTGGATCTTCTAAAGCAATTAATGATGAAATAAATACATTCTCGCAATGCGTACTACCAAACTTGCGAAAGATCCTCATATTAAGGACCTACACCAATAAGGTAATGAAAGGAAGTAAGAGGAAAAAACATCTCCAAGCTTCCGGCGGCCGTGTTTCAAACACCGACTTACCCATCTTCCGACAAGCTAGACCAATATGAGACTGACACCTTTGTCCGCGTGCTCACCTGTGCGGGAAATGTCAAGGAGAACAAGACGAACTTAAAAAGAACGTGTTTAAAAAAACACGTTTCCCCTAACGCCTAAGTTTTTAATTGATTCCTTCATCACGCAAGAGAGACGTTATCGCACCGAAAAGATCTTTCAACTTCCAACAAGTCACATGGACTCGGCATAGAACCTCTCTCAAGCGACCCTCAACGAGACGTCTAAATTATCCCTTATCCCTCCCCCATCGGACCGTCTGGTGGGGCAGCGAGCGCTCTGTAATCACGTGATGCCAAGTCCCTTCTTCTGTCGCGTGAGCGATGCTATCCGATAGTCACGTGACTCTTCCAGCCAGCAATCGCGGCCACAAGTTGGGGGCGAGTTGTTACATCTGTAGCGACTCACATCCTTTACTGTGTATAGCACGTCCAATCTTGTATGGTAAAATAAGTTGCTGAAAAGAATTTTTTTTTACCTGACTTAATCTACCCACAAGAAGAGCATGTCAATAAATTAATACAAAATCGCATTGATAACAGGTTTTAACTCACGCCATTATATTTTTTTCGAATGAAAATTAATAAGATGTTTGTGACTTTTTGAACAAAATCCTTTTAAACTTAGGCCTCCTTGATCTTCAGGCAATTTTTTTATGCCAACACGCAACCCGCAATTTAATCGAAACGTTCCAAAATTCCCTTTAAATAATCCCGGAATCATCTAGTTTAAAAAAATTGTGAAAGTAAGCCTCAGTGTAAAATCCTTTCCCTTTAAGATAAATTTGTTACACCCATTTTTTATATAATGCTGTATATTTGTTCATCAAAAGAATAGTAAATATTAATTAAATACATTTTTGGTGACCTGATGGTCGAGGGGTAAGGTGTCAGACTTCTGTGCTGAGGGTCCAGGGTTCAATCTTAGGTCCCGGCACAGATTTATCTGATTGCTGATGATAATAGTAATAATAATAATAAATTTTTCATTGCGTTGGTCTTTAAATTGATATTCATTACATCGTAAAAGATCGTATAATTTTGATTTCAAAAATTACAAAACCACATAGATGGCACATGATTTGAATTAGAATAAGAATTATTTAAATTCGACTCCTACTAAACTCGAAAAAAAATATTGCAGCTACATTTTGAAAACATAGTTCTCCCACATTTGAAACGAGATCATCGACTTCTTTTTTTTTTTTAGCGCTAGTGACCGTTTGACCCGACCCAACCCCCGGTTAGACCACGTCTTCTTACCCGTCATTTTATTCATACCCTTCTTCACCTTGTTTGAATTAGCGCCAATGGGAACCTGCCAAATTCAAACTGGAGAAAAGGTCACTCACTACCAGGAGCTTCCTTCCGGTCTGTTAGGCCGGCGACGTGACGCAGTGTAGTTAGCTTAGGGAGCCGCCCCTCATCAATAAAGAAAGGAAACAAATTAACTATCTGTATCCTTAACTATTTACACATTAATGACAAAATTATTCTTGTAAGAAGCAAATAATGCACACATTTTAAAATTACCCATTATACATGATGTACCGTAGCATGTGGGACCCACTTTAGTGGTGAACATAATACTAAAAAACAATTAAAAATGCGCTAGTACAAGATTGGTCCCATTTTACCTTGTTACCGAGCTATAGTCATGTTTGAACTTCGGTAATGTGGAGCTGCTTAACATTATAGCAAACGTTCAAAATGGCCAACTTCGGCCTGAATGTAAACCTGCGGTCGTCGAGTAGATGAATGTCACACTCTATTAAAAATACATCGCAATGCAAAGCTTACATTCAGTCCGAGGTTGCTTATTTTGAGCACTTCCTATAGTGTTAGGCAGCCCCATTTTACTGTAGCACAAACATGACAGTGGCTCGTAAACAAGGTCGAATGGGTTACATGTTTGTATTTACTTTTTTTTTATTATTTTAAAGTCTTATGTCTACCGCTAAAGTGGGTTCTACATTTTACGGTTCACCTTGTATATGTATTATACAGGGTGACCCACGGAAAAGTAGCCCGCCTCTTATGACAAGCAAGCACCTCACTCTGAATTGGAGGAGGTCAATCCCCCTCCACCCATATTGTGACATTAAGAATGAGTCAATAAAGCATTAGACAATCAGTTCACTTGCTTATTCTTCATGTCACAATATGGTGGAGGGGGATTGACCTCCTCCAATTCAGAATGAGGTGCCTGCTGGATATAAGAGGCGGGCTACTTTTCCGTGGCCCACCCTGTATAAGAGAGCGATTTTCAACCTTTTTCAACTCATGGAACACAGAAAAAGGTGCTAAAATTAAATAAATTAGTATTATCATTGTGTTTAAAATCTCAATTTGCTAAAATTCTAATAACCGTGTTATTTTAAAAAAAAATGTTGACCATGGATTTAAAAAGGTTTTATTTATTTTTACTTCTATCTAAAAAAATTCTCGCTTCTTTTTTATCTTCTTCCAAATTCCTGTAGCACACCTTCTGACCTTCCGCTGCACACCGGTTTAAAAGCGCTGATATAAGTGGACATTTTTGTCATTTTGCTATAGTATCATGTATGACTCCAAAATTTATAATAAAAATACAACAGTTGGTAGCACTGGGCGAGTTCAACTTCTGTTTTAACCTATCTATAGATTTTTAAGATTCTTTTTTAGAATTTAAAATTGGCGCCGATTAATTTTGTCGTACTCCAGTTATCTCTAGTTGCAACGAGCGATGACCACTCACGTCGTCCTTCTACGAAGACCCTACAGAACGTCTAAAAGAGCAAGGGCAAGGGGGGCAGGGGTTGGAACGAAGCACCCCCACATGTCACCCTCCAATAGTTCATTCCATCCTGCACAGGGTAGCTTGATAGAGTTGTTTGTTCAGCTGGGCTGGGGAGGAATTATATATTGTGTGTCGCGTCGGGAGTTGAGATTGTGACTGACAGGTAGGGGAGGGGAAGAGTGGAATTATAGGGGGTGACGACAGTAAACTTATTACCTCTAGATCGCGCATAGGCCTACCTATCAAATGTCCCTGCGTCGTCGTGGCTGTGACTGGGAATAACAACAATATATCGATATAAAAAAGTACATCAATTTAATTGTTTTAACTCTAGCGCTTGTGAATGTAATAAATTGAACGATCCCCCCTCTCTATTTCTATCAACCAAACCATATTTACCCCCTCCCCCTTTTTTTACTTTTCTAGTATTTCAACAGCCATAAGAAAACATTAACAAGTTAAGGTAGTTGTTTTAGAACATATGTATACATCTTACATACATTTTAACATTCTTCTTTTATTTAAGAAAATCAGACACATTATTATTTACCAATAAGCGTTTCATGCTTGCCTATATTTTTCAAAAATAAACAAAATTCTGTCATTTCACTTCTTCTAGAGCAGTAGTTCCCAAACTGTAAGTCGCGATCCAATGATGGGTGGCGGGTCGATTTATGGTGGTCACGGAAAGTTATTTAAATGTGAAAATTCTGTAATAATTTGAAATTTGAAAATCATGTAAAAAATTGGGACATGAAAACAAGAAAAAAAGAAAATTAAAAACGGGAAGAAATTAGACTCAATATATAATAATACTGATGGGGGGGGGGGGGGAAAAAAAAAAA
>CABFVX010000057.1:454141-491296 GCA_902151425.1 Timema shepardi
GGGGGGGGGGTTGCATTGATTGCGTTTAATCAGGAGAGTTGCGGTTCTCTGAAGCGCAGACTAGGGATGTTTAAAAAAAACTAGCTCACTTAGAAGAGAGGTTAGAACGTCCGACTTTTTGACTCGTTTCTAAAACATCTCACCCTTTCTTTTCATAATATAATTTTACAATAAATCTTGAGGTGAAGGTCGGTGTGGAACCTTATAAATTCATTCAACTCCATTTTGTTTCTTAGTTTATACTCATCAGTGATGAACAAAACTGGCTTGAAAGTGTACACACAAAATAAATTTGGATAAAGGGGCTATTTAAATCAAAATAAGGATTCAACACCCCGTCTTACGTTAGGGTTATAAGCTTTGCTTATGTACTAGTTACGCTAATGGGTTAGGGATGAGGAAGGTTTAGTTTAAATCAAGTGTGCAAACGTTTGCGTGGAGTGAGGGTGGGAAAACATTTTGGAAAACCTCCCTCAATACACCCGAGCGGAATCGAACCCCAATCTCCTCGTCATCGGCAGTCTAGACTAATACGAGAGTGGCACCCTAGACCACGCGGCCACCTAAGTGGTTAGCAAGAAAACTGCTTTGGGCAATTTTTCGCCTCATTACGTCTCTTTTATTTGGGATATTTAACGTGTACTTACTGAACCGGCAGAGTATATCAGCGCAAGAGCATTTCTATGAGCGATAGCGAAAGGACCTACCAATTTTGCTGGGAAAGTTATTTTCCCATGCCACAATCGACATGGGACTGATGGCCTTACTTCCACTGCGAAGGAGGTTGTGCTACGGATTTGTGTCGCTCGAGAAAATAGTAAGTATAGGTTATTCTTACTACCTAGATATTAAAAATAGTTTTTAGTTCAATTTGTTAACACAAGGCTAATTTAAGGGCCTGATAGCTGTAGTAGGGAAGAACAAGGTAGTTTTGATATAAAAATGTATCAAAATTATCGGGGACAGAGGGTGGGGAAAATCACAAAATCACGGTGAGGAATAGCATTTTGGAAAATAACCACCCCCTAGTGCACCCAACCAAGATTAAAACAATGACTATATATTTATATGTGTATATATAGGCATACTTATATACATACAGTAGGATTCGGATAGTTCGACATTGGCTAGTTCGAAAAAATTGTACAATTCACCATGAAATTCATATCTAAAACAATGATAAAGAATAACATTTAATTTGAATTTTATAAATAAATATTTGGATAATTCTAAGCTTATACAATATGAATTGCTAATTTTTTCGATTTTATACTCATTTCAAACTTAACTTAAAGACGGTGGAACGCTGACAGATGGGGAGATTCGTGAAGAAGTAACGAACAAAAATATCCAAGAATATTCTGATGAAGAAGACAGCACAGACATCCAAGCAGAAGAACCAATACGGCACTTACAATGATGGAAAATCTGAGAAGATTCACTGAATCCCAACGAGACGTAAAAGACAACATTTTTAATACAATCACTGAACTTTTTAGTGTGTCAAAATAATAAAATTACAAAAAACCAAGATAACTAATTTTATTCAACGCAAAAAGTGATTTAAATCCACAAATTTTATATGTTTTTTTATTCAAGTTTTTATATTTTGTTTAAATGTAGCATATTTTGAGATTATTGATTTGTTGTGTACCAGCTGCTTAGATATTCATAAAAATGGTTAGCTCAAATTTGGGATATTTCGAATTTCTTAGATATACCCCTAATCCTTGGAATTAATATAAATTATTTAGTTCCAAGTTCAAGGGATCTAAGGAAGCTCGAAATATCCCAAATTCGATAATATATATAGAGAGAGAGAGAGAGAGAGAGAGAGAGAGAGAGTACCGCATCTTACCACCCGACGAGGAAGTCAGCTAAGTAAACACGGGGGTTCAGTTCAGTTTTGGGGTCCGTGACTGTACGTCTATCCTTGGAGTGATATGCAGGGTGTGGATGATGGAGTGGCTACCGAACAACTGGAGGAGGGGAAGAGGATATTGATTGGGGAGGGAGAGTGTGGGGGTGAGTTACAGCAGCGCCTCCATGCAACAACTACCGGTTGACCCTCGGTGGCTCACAGACAAATTCTAACAGATATTTTTGTTAATATGAGTTACTATTATTATTAGTACCGCGTCTTACTACCCGTTCGGGTTATACGCACTTACGCTAATGTGTAATGGTAGGGTGATTGTGAGATGAAATGAAGGACCTACAGTTTAACGTGGAATCCGAACCACGGTGGAGGCCTGGCATTCCCCACATTCACAAGATGTCTTGTCAGAGGTGAAGGAAGGGTTTGGTAATCAGATAAATCTGTGCCGGGACCGAGGATTGAACCCCGGCCGCCAGCACAGAAGTCTAACACCTTACCCCTAGACCGCCAGGTCACCGTTAATATGAGTTACTTAACAAGTTTGCTTATAAAGGAATTTTTTCTCTCTCAATACACGGCTTGCCAATTAGTAGCTTAGGATAGTACACCCTACACGCTCAGTACTAGTTCATGGCTAGGTAACTAACTGGATAGCAGGATGAGCCCGTATAAATAATACAGTAAAATATCAACTGTCTGGATCAATGAGTCATCTAATCCATTTCATATGTAGACAATTTCATTTCACGAGGATAAAGGTTGCAATATTAGTCCGAGCATTCCCGGGTGAGAAGAAACTTCGCTCTAGCAGTTCCAAAATAAGGCAGCAGCCTAAAGGTGGGCTGGTGAGATGGAGAAATTGCAGTAGGGGGGAAAAAACACAGATAGTCAAATTTAATAGTATATTTAATCTCCTTACATATCTAAAATTAACAGGTTTATTTACCCGCTTCAGTGGCCGAATGCTCTAGGACTCTCTCGTGTTAAACTGGCCTGCTGATGACGGGGAGGTTGGGGTTCGAATCTCTGTCGGGTCTATTGAGAGTGGTTTTTCCTAAATGGTTTCACACTCGCTTTCTAAAAAAATGCTTCCTTCTTCATCCCTATCCGATTAGAGTAATTAATTACACTGACTATGATATAATCTGAACGGTAATAATACACGGTGATAAAAAAAATGTTTATTTAGACACATTGTTCGTGATGGTTGTCGAATTACCAGGCTGTATATATTTATTTAGCAAATACACTGATGGCACAGAAATTGATCAGGGTGCTAAAATTGTTAACCTACATATTAGGTTTTTTTCAAGGTTAGATTTTATCATCAAAATAACGAGTATTAAGATTATAATGTATAAGTTCAATAGCTAAGATTCTAATCATTGTATTATCATTAAAAATAATGTTAATTATGAATTTAAAAATATATTTTTTTATCCTTCATATTTTTTTTTAGCTTCTTATCGATATTCTCTCAAACTCATGTGGCACACCAGTTGAAAAAGTTGCTCTATAGTGAACCTTCTGCTAGGTTATGTATTCAAAAAAATGGATATCTATAAAATTCTAGGATGAACGCATGGATAAGAGGGCGTTCAAGTATTATTTTTGGCCAATTTTAACCCCTCCACCCCCCACTTGTAAGCAAAAATAAGCAAATGTCTTAACCCCCGCCCCCTTCCTTTTGCTTACGTAAGATTTGTCAAATCTTTTTCATTTGTTCACAGGAATACCCATTTTTTACCATGCAATTTTAGCTATTGCCTGAACAAGACGCGATGATAAGAAAATATATTAAAAATTCCACCCTAAACTTTATTTAATTCGTTGACCAAAGTCCTTGAATCCACGTCTTAACACTTTCAATTACTGTGTTTCTATTAACCACTCAGCATCTTCATTACTGCCCGAAGTCAAAGTGGCTTGCCATGCACTTTCCCTCAATTTTGCCCGCCTTTCTATGTCTTCTGTACGCATTGTTCTGACCCCCTACCGCAATGTCAACAAAAATAAGCAAATCTCAAACCCCCTTCGCCCCTAAGGTGCTTACGTAATACTTGAACTACAAAAAAAGCTACAAAACTAGGTAACCCGCGCACGAATGATATGAAATTGTTTTTTTTAAACACCGCGTCTTACTACCTGTTTGGGTCATATACATTATGCACTAATTACACTAACGTGTTAGGAATGTGGAAGGTAGAGTTTAGAAAAAGTGTAACCCCGATTGCGTGGAGGGAGAGTGTAAAATAATTTAGGGAAATACCTCCACAGCATACCCAACCGGGATTCGAAACCCGGTCTTCCCGTCATGGGTTGATGCGAGAGTTACGCCCTAGACCATGCGGACACTAAGGCGTGTATCTTTACACTATTCGAGTATGGATGGAAAAGGAGTAAATGAGAGTAAGTGTACCCATATTCAAGCGAAGGGAATAGAAAACCATTTACGGGAGAAAAAAAAAACCACTCAGAACACCCGGCCAGGATTCGAGCACGGATTTCCACGTCACCGGAAAAATTGATCTACATTAGCTCCATGGCTTCTTTGGTGCTGACTGACAGCTCACAGCTGACTTCTGACAGTAAACATTTAGGCATATACAGTAGCCCCATGGCTTCTTTGGTGCTGACTGACGGTTCACAGCTCACAGCTGACAGATGACGGCTTTGAAAAGTTACCAGACCAAACTATGTATCCTTACGCCGAACCAAATGATCTTCAAAAACGTGGGTTTAGCAGCTGTCACTTCTGACAGTCAACATTTAGGTATATACCTAAATGTTGACTGTCAGATGTCAGCTGTGAGCTGTCAGTCAGCACCAAAGAAGCCATGGGGCTACTGTAACTAAATATTGACTGTCAGAAGTGACAGCTGCTAAACACATGTTGCTGCAGATCAAATGGTTCGGCGTAGGGATACATAATTTGGTCTGGTAGCTTTTCAAAGCTTTCAGATGTCAGCTGTGAGCTGTCAGCCAGCACCAAAGAAGCCATGAGGCTACTGTGCCTTAGCTCCCGCGTGTCCACCGATGAGGAGTTTTTAGATTATTTTCTTTTTCAATTTTAATTTAATTTAACAGCACGTACTTTTTGTCCACTCGCTAGAACGTATCCATTCAACGCTATAACACAAGGAGATACCTCCCACGGAGCCGGTCCCGTCGGTACACGACCATACCAATATATTGTGTGCGTAGCCCTACCGCTGCGCCCGGAAACAGTTTGAGACGGAGTTTCCTTCCTTCCTCCCTTGGCGCGCTACAATCTCCTGCAGAGCTCGATGGAGTGTAGAGTGATGTTATACCGTCCCTTCTCACGCCAGAGGGGTGGAAGGGCCGAAGGGGCCATAGTTTGACACTTCCTAGGTTACAAAATAATACAGAGCCCGAGGCAAGTCCCTGCAGACTATTCGCCTTAGGTGGGCCACCCTCTTTTGTCTGAATAAGGACGTATGGGCGTTGAATGTACAGCCGGAGAGACTACACACTAAACACTATTATTATTATTATTATTATTGGTGACCTGGAGGTCTAGGGGTAAAGTGTCAGACTTATGTGCTGAGGGTCCGGGGTTCAATCCTCGGTCCCGGCACAGATTTATCTGATTACCAAACCCTTGCTTCACCTCTTACAAGACGTGTATTAATCACAACTTGTGAATGTGAGGAATGCCAGGCCTCCACCGTGGTTCGGATCCCACGTTAAACTTAAGGTCCTCCATTTTCATCTCAGAATCATCCTAACATTACACATTAGCGTAAGTGCGAATAAACCAAACGAGTAGTAAGATGCGGTGCTAATAATAATAATAACTATTATAATAATAATTATTATTACTGTTATTTTAATTCAATTTCCTTTATTATATTTATTATTTATTTATTTATTTATTTATTTAGTACCGCATCTTACTACCCGTTCGGGGTGTACGTCTATGTACTAATTACGCTAATGGATTTAGGAATTAGGAAAGCTGTATTCATAGGAAGTGTACCCGTATTTGCGTGGAGGTAGAGTGGAAAACTGTTTTGTAAGAAAATTACACCCTATTGAGACTCGAACCTCGATGTGTACGTTCCCTCTAATTTTCTACCTTCCTATCCACTAATGTAAATATGCGGATATCCTGGACTGTTGATAAGATGCGGATATCCTGGACTGCTGATAATATGAGGATATATTGGACTGCTAAGATGAGGATATCCTGAACTGATGATAATATGTGGATATCTTGGACTGCTGATAAGATGTAGATATCTTGGATTGCTGATAAGATGCATATGACGCTGGCCGGGATAAAAAACTTATATGTCTTGAAATAATTGTATTTAAAATCAAGTCAACAAATCTGACAACACTTCAAAGTGTTTTCAAAGAAAATATAAATAAATGTGTTTCCCATTTATTTCTTACCACTTAAAAATCAGGGAGCAACTACTTCCAAATTGATTAATAAACAATATTATATTCTACTAATGTTCAGTCTGATTTTCATAAAAAAAACATTATTTGAAGACTGGAAACTCGTTTTGCCACAGTGACGGAAATAGAAATATTAAATAATTGTGTTTATATTTTTAGACCTTTTAATTAACGACTAGCAGAAGTAACCAGCATTGCCCGGGGTCATTTTCTTTGCTTCAGACAAAAAAAATATATTAAAAAAATCTCCATTTTATTTCTTCCTACCCAGATTTTAATTAATTTAAAAAAAATCAAAACCAAATTTTAAAATTTCCGTAGAAGGACTACTAATTTTTAAATTTCAGACCTCTATGTGTGAAAGATATTGTGCAACGCTCATGACAGATACAGTAGCCCCATGATTTCTTTGGTGCTGACTGACAACTCACAGCTGACTTCTGACAGTCATCATTTAGGTATATACCTAAATTTTGACCGTCAGAAGTGACAGCTGCTAAACACATGTTTTACAGATAATTTGGTCCGGCGTAGGTACACATAATTTGGTCTGGTAACGTTTCAAAGCCGTCAGTCAGAACCAAAGAAGCCATGGGGCTACTGTAGATACACAAATGCTTCACATCATTAATATAGAAGAAGATGTAAAGATAAATTATGCAGTGGTGCATAAGAAAGTACTATTGGAAGATTTTTATTACTTTTATTATTATTATTAATAATAATAATAGCACCGCGTCTTACTACCCGTTCGGGTTATACGCACTTACGCTAATGTGAAATGGTAGGGTGATTGTGAGATGAAATGAAGGACCTACAGTTTAACGTGGAATCCGAACCACGGTGGAGGCCTGGCATTCCTCACATTCACAAGATGTATTACTTTTAGATGAGCCTTATAATTAATAAATCAAATAAGACACATTTCTAGAATGCCAAATTTTAGTGACTTTTAATCAATGTTGGTAGTCAAAAGTGGAATTCATAAAAAATCATATTTATTTTCAATATGTTAAAATACCTCTAAGACTAATAAACAGTATTTAATATGAAAATGAAGATCACCTAATGATAGGAACTCTTAATAATATCGACACATCGAAGGCTAGAACTAGTTTCCATGCTAGACCACAGATTTGACCAACGCGCTATTTTCAAAGACGACAAAGCGCATCCCTAATAAAATATAAAGACGAATCGTAATAAATACTAAAACACCGCTAGTCCGACACGCTATCCTGAGACCAAAATGCCATCACCCTCTACCACACACAGCAAACAACGGTGGGGGAAGTTTAACAAAAAGTAACTTGTTGCACGAAAGTAGTTCCCAACCATTTCCTCTTCCCACCCTCAAAACATGTTTAATGCCTGTCCGTATTACCTTTAACAACCCGGCCCATTTGGTCGCCTGGCAACCCAACGCGTCCAAACAAAACACTCGCCTCGCGAAGTACAGTACTTTCCGTCCGTCTGTCTGTCCTGTGGGTTTGATTGTAGCCCCCACCTCCCCCCCTTCCGCACAAAAGAACACCTCTTTCTATCTTAAAGAGGCAAACACACCCGCTGATATCGGACACACCATAGTAAATTTGTTATAGTCCTGTTTGTCGTATGTAATGGTTTATCGGCGAATCGAAGACCGGATACATATTTAATGACGTCATTTCCTCCCTTCTACAGGGTGTTCCCGTTCAGTCGGAGTTTAATCTAATCACTAGACTTATCGTTCGTTATAATACAGCTGCTATACTAGGCGTGTTTAGGTCTTAATGTGTACAAGAGCTACCACAGTGGGAGTGTAGGGGACGTCAGAAAAGGTAATTAATTGTCTTTGTAGTTTTTGTGTCAAAATATGTTTTTGGCCAAAATAAACTAAAATACTGCTCTAGTACAAACAGAGAGTTTAATTTTCTTCACGTGGTGACCTCAACAGTTGCTGAACATCTGTCAAGGGTGTCCTGAAATTTGATGAACATTTTTTCTCTTCGTTTAAAAAGTTTCCCATCTAGTGTCGTTGTTCTCATGACAGATATTCAACAATTGTTGATATCACCATGGGAAGAAAATTAAACTCTTTGTTTCTACTGGAGCAAGATTTGATTTATTTTGGCAAAAAATAATTGCTATAAAAACAGCAAAAAAAATACTGCCCTTAACTCGCGTTCCCTACACTCTCACCTTAACGACTTACTCTTCACACTGTTGAAATGAATATCAGGAAATTTAAAATTTAGAGGAAAATGTGCATTTGAGTGGAAAGATTTGCCCGGATTTCAACCATGACCTCAGGGTCACGGGCATACCAGGCTAGATAAATCTGACGTATTACGCGTAACTACCGATGAGGGTAAAGACTAACTCTAAGGAGTATGGATGAACAGGTATTCGAGGAAATGCATAGTCATTAGCGTAGCGAGATAATATGATAGCCATTGTAAAACTATCGCACATGCGCGTAGGAAGAAAACATTTCCACGTTCCCGAATCGAAAGAATATTATCGAGGATGTTCCCAGAATTAAGGCACGTTATTGGTGATTTTACTGGAATGAAGGCACATTATTGGTGATTTTACTGGAATGAAGGCTCATTACTGAGGATGTTACTGGAATGAAGGCACGTTATCAGGTGTGTTACCGGAATGAAGGCACATTATTAGGGGTCTTACTAGAGTGAAGGCACATTATTGGGGGTGTTACTGAAATGAAGGCACATTATTAGGGGTGTTACTAGAGTGAAGGCACATTGTTGGGGGTGTTACTGGAATGAAGGCACATTATTGGGGAAGTTAAGTGAATGAAGGCACATTGTTAGGGGTGTTACTGGAATGAAGGCACATTATTAGGGGTGTTACCGGAACGAAGGCACATTATTAGGGGCGTTACTGGAATGAAGGCACATTGTTTGGGGTGTTACTGGAATGAAGGCACATTATTGGGGAAGTTAAGTGAATGAAGGACATTGTTAGGGGTGTTACTGGAATGAAGGCACATTATTAGGGGTGTAACTGGAATTAATGCACATTATTAGGGATGTTACTGGAATGAAGGCACATCATTAAGGGTGTTACCGGAATGAAGGCTCATTATTGGGGATGTTACCGGAACGAAGGCAGATTAATTATTGGGGATGTTTCCAGAATGAAGGAACCTTCGCGAAAATAGTTTAATAAATTGCGATTTTTTTTTTTTGCTACAAGCTATCCTAATCCAAATCTTTAAATTACCTTTCTTTGAAACAAGCCATAAGGGTTTTCATTAATTATACTTAATATTATTGCTATATATTTTCATTCAAATACTACTTTTTATTATCATTCAGACCCGCTTCGGTTGCTGCGTGGTCTAACGCGCTACTCTCATCATAGACTAGATCGCTGAAGACGGGGAGATCGGGATTTGATACCGGTCGAGTGCACTGAGGGTAGTTTTTCCAAAATGGTTTCCCACTCGCTCTCCACGTAAATTCGGGTGCATTTCCTCTAAATTAAGTCTTCATAATTCCTATTCCATTAGTGTAATTATTACATAGGCGTATAACACGAAGGGTTAGTAAGACGCGGTAATAAAATATATATATCATTCTAGGCGTTTCTCTGTTTATGTCTAAGCTCCAAACATATTTTAAGTGACGTGTGAAGTTTGTAAAAGTACTCACTCAGATATTCTGTGTATTGATTTTTACAACCTAGCATGTAAAATATATAAGTTAGTTAAATATGCTTGAAAAATGTTTTAATAAAAATAACACATTTCCTTCCTAAGTTACGTGATTAGTTTTCAAACCCCGCTAGTATGAATAGGGAGAGAGTTTTTAATGAATTATTGATCTATTTAAAAAAGAATAAACTCTTGGGGTACTTGAGATAAGTGATTGACTGATTGGAAATTATTGCAAGCGTAAAAAAAGACGGTTGAAAACCATTACTGTAGGCAATTACTTGAAAAAGAAGGCAAACCCCATGACTCTTCAAAACTCTCAAGATAATAACTTTCCATACATACTTGAAAAACAATTGACACACAGAGCGAATAAGAGACACGAACGTTAGAATACGAAGCGTCATTCGTCTTTATGGAATATGGTTCCCCTTATTGTGTATGCCTATTTCTCTCAATGCACTTGTTTTTACCAAACCTTCCCTTTTGAAATTCATCTTTATCCCCTTCCAAAAATGTGTCTTACTAACCGGCACGTAAATTATACATAAAAAAAGATATAATTGTGATTTAGACTTGTCAATTTGTTGTGCTTTTTTGTTTAGCACCACGTCTTACTATCTGTTCGAGCTATACGCAGACCTGTTGATTAAAATTGCAGACAATTTTGGCAGCTGTAAGAACTGTATCGTGTCGCTCACTAACCACGTTGATAACGATAGTAATGATAATAATAATAATAATAATAATAATAATAATAATAATAATAAAGGCGTGTTTGTGCTACTTCAACCTGTAGCTCAGTTTTCGGAAATATTAGCTAATACTAATGTTCCAGGCGACACCCAAATGTACTAATCGTACATCCTTTCCGTGGAGGATATATTTATGTACCAATGAGATGAGGGGATGATAATAGTGAATATGACGGGGTAAAGCCAATAAAGATCTTAACCTAACTTAAAAGCCCAACTAACCAAACCGTGGTGAACACGAGAATTATTCCTTTTTCGAGAAAAATCCCCCGGCACTTGCCAAGGGAATCGAACCTATAGCCTCATAAATCAGCAGCCAGGTGCTCTAACCACTAAACCACGAGGTGATTGGTTAGTATTGTTAATAAATATGAATAATAAATAGGCCGACAGTAAAAGTTGAAGAGATTACAGATTATAAGGACGGACATTGAACTCGACTTGTTAATACTGATTCTATCGCGTTAATTAAAATATACACAGTAGCCCCATGGCTTCTTTGGTGTTGACTGACAGCTCACAGCTGAGAGCTGGCAGCTTTGAAAAGTTACCAGACCAAATTATGTATCCCTACGCCGAACCATATAATCTGCAAAAACATGTGTTTAGCATCTGTCACTTCTGACAGTCAAAATGTATGTATATACCTAAATTTCGACTGTTAGCTGTCAGTCAGCACCAAAGAAGTCGTGGGGCTACTGTACCTACATTTTGACTGTAAGAAGTGACAGCTGCTAAACACATGTTTTTGCTGATCATATGGTTCGGCATGGAGATAAATAATTTGGTCTGGTAACTTTTCAAAGCTTTTAGCTGTCAGCCGTGAGCTGTCATTCAGCTCCAAAGAAGCCATGGGGCTACTGTATATATAGCAAAGTACATCAAGGCCATGTTTTTTTTAATGACCGAAGCCCTCGCGTTGTTTAATCTCTTAGGAACGAGCTCAGTTCCTTCTACGGGCAATATTGTTAGAAGAGGAAAGGGACAGTTATTAGAAGATTCGTCCCGTGATAAAAAAAGAAGTTAATAGCCTTTCTCCAGAGTTAAATCGTAGCTCGAGTGAAAACAAGAGAGAGCGAAGGAGAATGATATGGGAGGGTCACCCTTACCACCCACCCTCTCCTAGTGCAAAGTCAATTTCCGGCGGGAATTACGGGGACACAGGGGGCGAAACTGCTTTTCCACTTGCGAGTTTATAGAACACGGGAACTCTTTCGACTCAAATTAGCTTTTCAACAAATTAACTATTAGGGCCTAATGGTTTATTTTGTGTACCCGTACTTGCACACTTAATATACCAATAGTATAGAGATGATGAAGTAAGAGTACATATTAAGTGTGCCCTCATTTGCGTAGAGTGAGAGTGGGGAAACGATTTAAACCTAAATTACTTCATCAAACCGGGCCAGGATTCGAGTTACGATCTCCCCCCAACAAGACGAGACTGACGACTTTGTACGAATGCTTCACCGGTAAAGTTATTAAATTATAATAGTGAATTGTTTAAGGGGGTGATTGGTTATTCCTGTGTAGGCGTGTCACCTTAAAGTGGTATGGGAGGGGACGTGAGAAAGGGCCAGTATTTTTGCGGTTTTTATGGCAAAACATTGTTTTGGTCAAAATAAATAAAATATTGCTCCAGTAGAGACATGTAGTTTTATTTTCTTCGTGTGGTGATATATCAACAGTTGTTGAATATCTATCATGAGCATAGCGGCATTAGGTGAGAAACTTTTCAAATAAGAGAAAAAGGTTGTCATTAAATTCCAGGACACCCTTGACAGATACTCAACATATGTTGAGGCCATCATGTGAAAAAATTAAAGTTTATATTTTTACTGGAAAAATATTTGATTTGTTTGACAGAAAAAATATTTTGATGTAAAAACAGCAAAATCACTTGCATTTTCCTCCAATCACCTTCCATCACACCTTATTATTATTATCATCACCGCGTCTTACTACCCGTTCGGGTTATACGCACTCACGCATATGTGTAATGGTAGGGTGATTGTGAGATGAAATGGAGGACCTACAGTTTAACGTGGAATCCGAACCACGGTGGAGACCTGGCATTACCCCACATTCACAAGTTGTGATTAATACACATCTTGTCAGAGGTGCATCTCACCTTAAGGCATTGTGCAACCTCCTTTGGGAATAGTTTTGTTTCGAATCCCGTTCCGATCCTAGGGGTTAACAACAATTTTTTGTATTAAAATCCGAAAAAAAATACAATACATGCACTATTATTGCTGAAGTGACAGATTTTTTTTTATTGTGGGGTGTATTTATCTGAGATAGCATTAAGAGGAACTTTTTACCCGCTTCGGTGGCCGCATCGTCTAAGGCGTTACAGGTCAGGTGTACTGAGGGTGGTATTTTCCCTCCACGCAAATGTAAGTATACTTTCTCTAGATTCAATCTTCCTCATCCCTTATAAAAAAGAGTAATTAATACATATGCGTATAGTAACCATTTGACGCGAACGTGTAGTAACGTGCTGTGCTAAAAAAAAATAGAGCTAAAAATGTTTACTTTTTCAGAGAGAGAGGAATTATTGCAATCGTAAAATTTTTTGACCTCGATATTATGATCAAGGGTGTCCATATAGGCTAAGTTTACCAAATGGGGGAAAGGGGGGAGATTGGAGTCACATCTTCCGGGGATGTGGCATACCACCCCCACCCTCCCTCTTCCGAAAGAAAATTTCAGGAATTTTACCTTATGGGAGGGAATGTTGGGGCATCTGAACATAATTCTTAGCTATGAGTTTAGTGAGCCAAATTTTGCAAAAAAATAAATATATATTTTTTTCTAAAAAATATTAAGTTATAGTTAAACCCATTAATAAACGTAATATAAGTTTATTAAACAGAACCAAATGAAAAGAAAGCTGTTAAAGAGGAAATGAGAGGAAATCTAAATTTTATCATGTTTATCTTTGCTACTCGAGTATTGATAATTTAAAGTTGTTAGTAGTAAATTGCAGACAAATACCAAATATATGATTTTATTTTTTCATACAATCTAACAAAAATAAGTAAAAATTGCGGAGTGATAAAGAGGGCTGGAACCCCCTATCTTCCATTTATGGTAGCCCATGATTATGGTGGATCTTGACGCTTTATGTTACCCGAACTAAATTCCAAAACACCCTTGACAGATATTCAAGAAATTTTTAGGTCACCATGCGAAGAATATTATATTGTATATGTTTGTATTGAATTGATATTTAATTTATTTTGACCAAAAATATTTTACCATAAAATTTGCATTAACTTTGGCTTTTTCTCATGTCCCCTTATCCCACGTTAAGTCTCTAATATAGACCTACATCGTGATTTTAATTTTACCTCTTAAATTAAGGGTAATTAACTGATTTTTTAAAAATCTATCAGTAAATTTATGTTTCGAAAATGACTTTAGTGATTTTATTCAAAATTGACGTCTGTTGAAGGTTTAACAAGATAGATAAAGATTGCATATGTGTTTTTCGAAAATAAATTAAGTGCAAAAGTCCTAAACAAATTTCACGATGCCCAAGACAAATATTAAAGAAATGCAAAAAATACAAAATCTATTTACTGAAGCAATATTATATTTATTTTGTCCCAATTTTTTATTATTTTTTTTTGCTATGAAAACTACAAAAATATTTACCTTAAGGCGACTGACTCGGTAAGCGAGAAATAGCTGAGCAGACATTTTAGCTCTGATGCAATATTTAATTCCACGATGCATTATTTTATTAACGCCAACATTGTTTTTAATGGATGTGAGGTGTAGGTTTGTGTCAGGAGAAACACAAGAGCAAGGTGAATGCGGTTGGAATGAGATAACTAAGAAATGTGTGTGAAAAAACTCATGGACAGAGTCAGTAATGAATGGGTTCTGAAGGAGTGCGGTTTAAAATGGAATCCAATAAGTCAATTTGAAATAAGTGTTTTATGTCGGTTTGGGCATGCTGAGAGTATGAGTGTGGATTGAGTGACCAAGTAAATATATGAAGGATCAAAAGGAAGGGGTGGACCATGTAAGACGTGGCTAAATGTTGTAGACAAATGTTTAAAAGAAGAGAAAAATAAAGATTTTAGAATAAACGAGCATGTATAACTCGGTGTATGGATGTTGTTGAAGAGAAGGGAGTATGCAAGGATAGGGAAGGAAATGTGGAGAATATTAGTGAGGACGGACTAAGTACAGAGTTTTTTTTTAGCTTTATGTACAGTCTCTTGCCTACTCCGTAAGGAAACGGCGTGATTAGGTATGTATGTATATGGCTATATGGTTCATGCCAAAATAAATTCGAAATATTTCAACAGGGCTCTTTTCCTTTAATAACCCTAGAGTTTGAGTTTTATTAATAGAAAAAAAAAATTGAAAATGTAATATTAGCTAATTTTCCTCCTACTTTTAAAGCATATATGTGCAGACTAAGCTTGATGAAAAAGGGCGCTAAATCTAGTCTTCCTCTAACAAGTACAGCAATTTTTTTTATAAGCTCACAACAGAAAATTTCAAAATATTTGAGAACTAGCAGCGAGGTTTCTTTTTACCTTGAGATAATACATTTCTTAGTTTTCTTTCCCTTCTTTCTTAGCGACATGACAAAGGGCGGTTGAACGTGAAGGGTGAAAGAGAGTGGAAGTTTAGACAGACTAGAGAATTAGTTTCAGGAAACGACAGAGACCATTGTATTTTAAGCCAGACGGCGATTAATATTTTCTCACTGACCGAGGCCTGAGCTCACGCAGTCTTCCATTCCACCTTAAATACTTAAAATAAAAACTATAAGACTAAAAGAAAAAAAAATGTAATTATTTACACTTTTATTTCAATTTAAATATTAAGGATGATATCTGAGCGAAATGTCGGTGTCATTCCTTTTTAAATAAAAAGAGGGAATAACATCATAATTTTGTTCCAACGAAATTCTAGCACAAATTATACAGTTTCTATTAATTCGAATATAAACTTTTGATCATTTACCTTCGGATACATTCGTAACTCTTTTAATAATATGTATGAAACGCAGCTCTAAGGGTCCTGTAACGTCCATTACCCCGCAAACCCCTTTTTCAAGTACCGAGCGAAAGCAAACAGTAATTACTCGTAGACGTCCACAAAGTCCAAGTTTATACCATTATTTTTACATCAGGACGACATTAACGGTCTAAAAAGGACAAAGTGGATGAGCCGTAAATCAATTACCCATCAGTTTTTGGAAGGTATCATTATTTTGTCATTTTCCTTTAAAAACAATCACAGCCGTGTCTTTTGATATTCTCCATATGACGTCATAAAAGCTTTTTAAAGCCCCCCCCCCCCCTCCATTTTATTTTCGTCACGAGCTCAAAAATAAAGAGTACATGAAAAAAAAGGAGGGAGGGGCGCATCCCATTGATTAACCATTAAAATGCAAAGAAAGTTGGGAGTGTTTTGCGTTGTTTTATATTTTAGCCAGGATTTTTTTTTCTCTGCGTATCGCTTGAAATGGAAACTGTTGGAAAATAATGTCACATACACTCTGTTGGGTAAAGCATGTAAGCGTGCAATAAACACTACGCGTGACCAATCAAGCAAATTATTTTGCGCACAAAATTTGCACAAACCATTGAATATATTTTCTACCCGTGTGATTTATAGAGTTTTTATTTTCATCGAATATCCCCCCCCCCCCTACGTATTGAATTACTCGTATATATACGCGAATATTCAATTTAGGTGTTTAACTTGCATTTTGTAAATACGAATTTATATCAACAAACGACTTAGACCAAGTCAATTAAATTACATACCGCCCAGTGCTAATGAATCGTAGAGTTGCGCGAAATTCGAAATAACGAAGTCAAAGTCGAAGCCGAGATCTCCTTCGCTTCGATGTATTAAGCTGGGAGTTTAGGGGACACGAGAAAAGGGCAGTGTTTTTGCAGTTTTTATGGCAACTCATATTTTTTTTCAAAATAAATAAAATAATTCTTCAGTAGAGATATATAATTTAAATTTCTTCACATGGTGATTTCAACAGTTGTTGAATATTTGTAAAGAGCATAGCGGCCTTAGATGATACATTTTTAGATGAAAATAAAAAGTTGTCATTAAATTCGAGGACACCGTTAACAGATTTTAAAGAACTGCTGAAGTCACCATATTAAAAACATTAAAATATACGTTTCTACTGGAGAATAACTTGATTTACGAGTAATTCGACCAAAAAAAGTTGTTTTTATTCAAAAACTGCAAAAACATTTACCTTCTCTCGCTTCCCTTAAACTCCCACCTTATATACCTTATATGTCAACATAAAATAATATAACGAACTTTGTTTTATTCCGAAAACTTTCACTTTACCTAGATTCACTTCACTTAGTGGATAGCTGAAAAAATATAAAAGTAGTGTTATGTGATAAGAACAACTACCTTATCTTCAGCTTCAACTTTTCTTGGCAAGTTTCTTGCTTCGCTTCAACTTCGTTTCGAATTTAAAAGTGACCTTCGCAAGCCCCTAATGAATTATATCATCTGGGTAAAATGATGGTTCTTAGACAGATTTGGGTCAGAGTTAGAGGGGTTGTTGGAAGATAGCCGCAAGACCGTGGCCTGGGGGTAGGGGTTCAACCCCTCCCCCCTCAAATTTATGAACAAAATATATATTTGCTTTATTTATGGTTCTAATAGTATCAAAATTAAGATACAAGTACAAATTAGGGGGGTGTGCTACCATAAAAAAACACTTCAGATAGCTTCTAGAGGTGTTTGATATTTAGACTTTTTCCGCCTCTGGTAATTAGGGGGTTATGTTAGCATAAAAAACACTTCTAATTGCTTCTAGAGGTATTTGATATTTAGACTTTTTCCGCCTCTGGTAATTAGGGGGTTATGTTGTCATAAAAAACACTTCTGATTGCTTCTAGAGGTATTTGATATTTAGACTTTTTCCGCCTCTGGTAATTAGGGGGTTATGTTGTCATAAAAAAACACTTCTGATTGCTTCTAGAGGTGTTTATCATTTAGATTTTTGTTCTAGCTTTCATCAGCAATTGGGGGATGTGCCCACCAACCTCCCCCCGCCCTCTGAAGTTATTGGTTGGCTACGGCCTTGAGGATAGGCCTATATGTAAAGGGATTGTATTAAGAAGAAGCGAGCTATGACCGCCCCATCACCAACTAACCAACCCAAACCATTATATAGAACGCCTCAGTCTGTGTGCCCATCAACGCGGGTAAAAGTGCTGTTAAACGGACAAAATAATAATTTGACTTCCGCAAAAAGAATCTCCCGTGAACATAAAATTAATCAATTACAAATGTAAAGCCGATAAATATATAACTATAATATTTTTACAGTGTTCTATCTTTCGACAGGTCCGTTGCCTTAGCCAAAGAGTCCTCCAGAATGTCATATCAGCAGTTTACCTCTTTTTATATCCTGAAACTTTATATTATTTCCTCGTTTGAAGTTATTAATCGGTTACATTCGTGGTCTTCCTGGTCCTTTTTTTATAGGCCTAATTTTTTCTCACAAATGTCAGGGTAAACCCGTATTCTTTGAAGCGATGCAAAACTAAGAAGTTCACCTACCGTAGCAATGAGAGCGCTGCAAACATCCAGAAATAACGCGTTATTTAACGAGTGGTTTGTTATTTTAAAATATGTTTAATCCTAAAATGGAGATTAATGGCGTCAACAAGTTTCTATAGTATTACAAATCTTATACTTTTAAGTTTTATAATTTAAAGTAAACATCGTTAAAATATGTAATTAGCTCATTTTCAACACCACTAACACGAAATGTAGAAATTCTGAGATCAAAGTAAATTGTTAGAAACATAAATCTAGTTTTATTTATTAATTATTTGAGTTATTTGAGGTCCATTATCTGAATCAACTGATGGCACACGATAATTTCTATGAGCGAGAGTGAAAGGACCTACCAATTTTGCCGGGAAAGGTATTTTCAAATACGTTCCAGGTTTTTTTTATAGCCTACAATTGAAATAAGACTGACTCCGAAGAAAGTTGTGCAACGGATTTGGTCGCTCAAGAAAAATCTGTTTAACCCCAGCTGGATTTGAGCCCACGAGAAATGGGTCCTGAGGTGAGCACTTTATTCCAAGACCCCTGAGGTTAAGCATCTTCGCAGACTGACGCTTAAAAAAATTAACCCGATGACTGGCGTTGTTGCAATTTTTGCAACATCTTATAATGTTATAGATAATAATCAAAAACTCATACTTTGATTATTATTATTATTATTATTATTATTATTATTATTATTATTATTATTATTATTATTAGCACCGTATCTAACTACCCGTTCGGGCTATACGCACTTACGCTAATGTGTAATGGTAGGGTGATTGTGAGATGAAATGGAGGACCTACAGTTTAACGTAGGGATCCGAACCACGGTGGAGGCCTGGCATTCCCCACATTCATGATTAATACACGTCTTGTCAGAGGTGAAGGAAGGGTTTTGAAATCAGATAAATCTCTGCCGGGACCTAGAATTGGACCCCGGACTCCCAGCACAGAAGTCTGACACCTTACCCCTAGACCATCAGGTCACCTAATGCTTCAATATATAATATTATTATTGAAGCAATATTAGTAAACAAATATTTTAATAGTATTGTATCTTTTTAAATTTTATTACAATAAAAGAAAATTACAATAACGTTAAATTGTTACAAGCACATAGCTTATTATTAGAAAAACAAATGTATATAGCAAAACATTGTAAGACATTATTTTATATTTTAATGTATTACAACATTACTGATTATTTACTTACTACATTATCACCGTATTATTTTATTTTATTGCAACATTTACATTTAATTTACTCATATTTTCTCGATAAACCGTTTTGCTGCAATTTTACTTATATTTTTATTAAAAAAAGACTTTTCTTCCTTGAGTTCCTTTCTTCAATTCGTATTTTTATGTGTCATAGTGACCGCACGCGAAGAACAACCACCGCAAACTAAACCAACGTGAGATAACTTTCAGACACGTGATAAAACTTGCAAGATGCAATGTAAGCATACGACAGCAATGAGCAAGACGTATGACAACCCGACTGGCGCCGTTGCGTATTCACGACATTCCTGCGTGATGCCAGTTAAAACTCTAGTGTCTCAGAAAATAAACGTTTTTTTAAAAATGTTTGATGACATCATAATACGCAACAGGAACTAAATGAGGAAAGCTACCTTTAATAAAAAAAAATTAATCACAACTTTTGCGAAAATGCAACAGAGCCAGTCATAGAAGGTTAAGTCTTTTTCAAACAATGTTTTTTCTTTCAAAAAGAATCACAACAGAAAATGTTAAAGTTAAATGAAGATTGTTTTAACGGTTTTAATGCTTCATAACAGTTATTCACATAGTAAAGAGAACCGTGCGAGGATATTTACCTTTTCGTAGTTGGCACCCTTAAAACTGGTTGTGTAATGCGATGTCATTAATGCAACAATGATACCTCTCACCCTGTTACGAGCGACGATAAGAGGAGAGTGTTTTTTTCTCACCCCTCTCAACGTACGAGTTTAGGGTTGAGTTTAAAGGAGAGAGGTGGGGGTACTCTGGGGCTAATGAGCCGTTTTTACTGGAGTCAACAGCACGACCAACAACTCCCGACTTGTGCCTCGGCGCTCTCTCCCAAACCGGCCGAGAGGAGCAAGAAACAACATCAATAACAAATTATGGAAAGCTTCAGAGAGGGAGACAGAGAAACAGAAAGAAATATGTAGGGAGGAAAATGACAAGAAGATAGAGAAAGCAAGAGAGAAATAGATTTAATAGAAATAAAGAAAGAGAAAGTAAGAAATATAAAGAGGAAAAGAAAGACAGAAATAGAAATGATAAATATGAAGACAGAAGAGAGAAAATGTAAGAAGAAAATTTAGAGAGAGGGAGAAAGAGAAAATACAAGGGAGGGTGAAATAACAAACATGATAGTGAAAAAAGGAGTCCTAGATAGAAGAAAATCAAGTTTAGGTTTTAGGTGTACACTATTAACTTATCATTTTATTAATAATATTATATACAACCTTTAAACCTATGGACCTTGAAAGGTATCAGTCTTACCTTGACGAATTACACTATGGTCCTAATCATATAAACTGTAACAAGTATAACAATGCAAGGTAAGCTTTGTTACCTTAAATGGTAAGCGAAAGCGTCACAAAAGTTAAAAGCTCAACGTATAAAAAACTGTTGCGTCAGCCCACAAACTAGCTATTCCGACCGACCGAGCGGTCACCGTTATTTGGCAAAGATAGTGCCAAAACATGCGGAAAGAGGGTGTCATGTGGTCAGCCCAAGGAGCCTTTCAGCCGTTTATCTCAATTTTATAGATCAGAGCTGCTACGTTTTTTAAATCAAGTAACCAGGCACTTTGACCACCAGACTACAGAGGCAGCCAAATGCTCAACTTAAACATATATATTTTTTTAAATTGCACCAAGTCTTACTACCCGTTCGGGTTACACACAAATTCACACTAAAAGGGCAAGGAATGAGGACGGTGAGATCCATTAGCATGGAGGGGAAAAGGGGGAAACCTTTTAACTTAAAGAACACTCGGTACAGCAACCGGAAGTGTGGAATGTGGATGGAGATGAAGATTTAGTGAAGAGTACTATATCCCCAACTAGAGCTTTATCCATTTTAGATCAGGGATCACACCTGTGAGTGGAAACCTCCCTACTCATGAACAACTCGTATTCAGTTTAACACATTTTTTTAGACACTCAAAATGAAATCTAAATTTACAAGGGCCAGTACACCAGTTATATTTTTTTCGCTAAAAAAAATGCTCTGGTACATTTTACACAAATATACTCACTGCCTGGCATATTTGTAAATATCACTTACCAGGCCGGAGAACGGGTCAAAGTATCAAACCACACTAAGCACTCTTAATGGGGTCATACACTCAGCATCCTTAATAGTAATAATAATAATATTAATAATATAATATTTTAAACACTATGGAATCAAATCACCCCTCATTGGGCGTCAATTGTAACACTATTGAATCAATCGCCCTTCTTTGGGCGTCGATTGAAACACTATTTAATCATTCCCTGATATAATAATGCTGTGATGATGTTCAGGTTGTCTATAGCTCCGTGATCGAGCGCCTATCATCACTGTACGGAAAAGATACCGTTTAACCAGCTGTCTATAGCTCCGTGTTCGAGCACTAATTAAAACGGTATAATTAATTAATGTAAGAAAGAGAAATGTTGATGGCTGTTTATTCTCACACGGCTTATTTAAATGACACCTGTTAATTATTTATACATATTCCAATTAAATGTTTTATATCACTGCACACTTGTGATATTAATGTAAGTTATTTTAGACTGTGACTGCCAATGTGTGGCTCTGACTTGTGCGTGGGCGGTTTGGATCCCGGTGTAGATGTTTGGATCCCGGAGATGCCTTAAACATACGCACAACGGTTTATATATGACATACCCCTTGCCTTTCTCTCCCCTTTTCAAGAGTCTAAAAACCAACCAATAGAAAGAGTCCTGGCTACAGGTGTTGTGAAGGCTAGCTTCTTATTGGTATAGGGAAGTGGCGTCTTCTGCAAATACTGCGGAGTTGTTCCTTTTAACAGGAAATAGCGCAGTTGTTCTTTTAACAGGAAAGATGGTATAAAAAATATATTTCAAAGGTGTAATCCTTTTCACATTATTTCTGAGAATCGCGTGTTTCTTCATGGATGAATCTTAAAAGGATACTCTACATATATTACTTTAAATGAAAATTACCTTCATCCATGACTTTTTACATAATTTAGAGTTGATTTAACCAATATCACTACAATATAATATATTAATGTGAGAAATCAAGGCCGAAATAAACGGGGGGAAATGTGTAAAAAAAAAAAGTAATACTATATTTTCTTTCCCATCCTGTTTTTTTTTATGCTGGTTGATTTAAAGGCACTTCCACGCGACTAAATGATTAGACCTGATTAAGACCTGATGAACCTTCCAGCGGGATGACCAACAGGGGGCTGTGTTTGGAAATCAACATGAGTCAGTGTGAACTGTTGTATGTTGTGTGGATGGGAAACGTTCCAAGTCCGGTCGAAACATAACAACGTTACCTAGCAACGGAATCTTTAAAACAAGACATTCTTTTTTCCCCTCAATGCGTCTTACTACTCTACTCGCTCAGTCATACGATTATGTCTTTAATCAACGCTTGTCCTCCCTTGTAAGTGATCTATAAAGGCCAATAAACTTTTGTCCTACCTTGTAAGTTATATATAATGGCCAATAAAATCTTGTCCTCACTTGTAAGTGATCTATAAAGGTCAATCAACTCGTGTACTCCCTTATAAGTGACCTATAAAGGACAATCAACTCTTGTACTCCCTTGTAAGTGATCTATAAAAGGCCAATCAACGCTTGTCCTCCCTTGTAAGTGATCTATAAACACCAATCAACTCCTGTTATTCTTTGTAAGTGACCTATAAAGGCCAATCAACGCTTGTACTCTCTTGTAAGTGAGCTATAAAGGTCAATCAACTCGTGTACTCCCTTATAAGTGACCTATAAAGGACAATCAACTCTTGTACTCCCTTGTAAGTGATCTATAAAAGGTCAATCAACTCGTGTACTCCCTTATAAGTGACCTATAAAGGACAATCAACTCTTGTCCTCCCTTGTAAGTGTTCTATAAAGACCAATCAACTCTTGTCCTCCCTTGTAAGTGACCTATAAAGGCCAATCAACGCTTGTACTCCCTTGTAAGTGACCTATAAAGGCCAATCAACGCTTGTCCTCCCTTGTAAGTGATCTATAAAGACCAATCAACTCCTGTTCTTCTTTGTAAGTGACCTATAAAGGCCAATCAACGCTTGTACTCCCTTGTAAGTGACCTATAAAGGCCAATCAACGCTTGTACTCCCTTGTAAGTGAGCTATATATGCCAGTCAACGCTTTCCCTTTCCTATGAATGAACTATAAAGCAATTTTGTTTGGAGCCAGCAGTAGATTTGTATGACTGAATAGTGAGGTCCAAGATTAATTCTTAATTGATGCATAAAAAAAAATTACAGTGTGTTTTTCTAGCTTTACTCCAAGCGAGCATTTGTTCTTTAAAGTCGACTCACTTTATCCTAATATACCTTTATAATTATGGAGTAAAAATTAGGGTTCCCTGGTTCTTTCGCATGGGGAAAAAAAGTGCTAGTTGAAGAAATTGAAATACATGTCTAAGCTCCCTCCTGCCCCTATTTTCCTCTCATAGAAACATTGGGTCGCGTAACAACTGCACAAATGTCACCTGTTCTAAACACCAATAATCATGGCTGCACAGTATATTTGTTTTTGAAAAATGAAAGTTCATCACTTTATAATACTCTTTAAACTCCAAGTGTCCAGAAAAAATGAAAATTCCTCATTGGGACCCTGAAAAACACAGGGAATTTTGTATTAATAAAACAGTGGCAGCCCTGAAAGAGTCACTAATACTCAGTGGGTTCTATGATACGTTCTAAAGCGTACAACAAGGGGGGGGGGGGAGCCTTTTAATTAATGACGACAGTGAGTCACTAAATGTCCGAAAGATTGATTTTAAATTAAAGAATCTATGGGGTGAATACAAAAAAAGTTCAAGCTAATTTATCAACACATGGAAAGTTTACGATACTCAAATGCACAAACTTTTAAGCACCTGATCCAAAACACCGCCAGGAACTTCATATTTTATTCAAACAAAGTTCAATTATAATTATAAAAAGGGATGAGGTAAAGTTGAAAAGATAACCGACATTTAATTATTCAAATTGCGCAGACTAAGTAATATAGCGCGGGAACTCTCGCTTCTTTTTTTTACCATCGATTAATGGAAATCAATTTTCAATTATGTTTTGTGAATAATTTAGACAAGAATAAACTGAAGGAAAGTAGGCTTGAAGCTAGTTTGGGGTTTTAGAGGGGGTAGGGGGCAGGGAAGAGATGAGGCCTATATACACAGCCCACGCCAGACGGGGCAGGCAATTTATCTTGCAGATACAGCCGGTGCGAAAATTAAAACCATCAGATGACATGAATAATTAATCAATTAAAATTACAGTGTTTTGTTAATATGTATATTCGTAATGGTGTCAGGAATGAAATGGAAAAATATTTTTTTAGCACCGCATCTTACTAGCCGTTCGGGTTATACGCATATGCACTAATTATGTTAATTTTTTTAGGGATGCGAAAAGGTCTAATTTTGAGGAAGTGTACCCGAATTCACGTGAAGGGAAAGTGGAAAACCATTTAGGATAAAAACACCCTCATTACACTCAACCGGTATTCAAACCCCGATCAACCCGTCAAAGGCAGTCCGGGTTAACGTGAGAGTGACGCTTAGACCAGGGGTTGTTTACCGACGGTCCGGGAAACAAATAATTAGGGTATGGGACTCAATCTTTGAGTAGTTTTTTAAAGTTGTTTTACTTGAATAAACTATCACGGTTATTAATACGAATGGTGTATTTGTGATTTGCATTTTTTTTATATAAATAAATAGGATACAATCCTAGTGATTTTATTTGAGCTGTTCTGTTCCTAGAAAGCCATATGTAAAGTAAAATATTGACAGGCATAAAAGTTAAACTGGTACCTAATAGGACTGGTGATAATGATGCTGATTTTGACAATCTGGCGAGGGAGCCATGGAGACATAATATTGGGAGGGTCTGTAATTGTGAAAAGGTTAGGAGTCCATGCATTAAACCATTCCATTCACTATCACCAATTTCACCTCAAAGGGTTATATACTAATACACCTGTATTATTTTACAGCCTCATTTCATTGGTTTCATTTCATAGGTATTAAATTTCATTCGCGTGGTTATGAGTCACGACAGTGACTCGGTACTCAAACAGAAAAAAATCAGCCCTTTCTCTGATGACCTAGTTTGGCGTTTCTGTCAAGGTGGATATTCAAAGTCGGGCAACAGCCGAAAGGGTTAAGCCATTCTATCACTGAAGTGAATTAGAAAGATAATAACTATAAGGATTTTTACATTCAACAAGATATTACGAAAACATATTTTCTAAAGAGTATTTGGGTTTCATGAAGATACTTTTTTTAGTCATTCGTTTGGATATAAAAGGATTTTCTTCATCAGGTCTGATGAGGGTATATAAAGAAAGAAATATACCTGCATTCGCGTGGAGAAAAGATATAAAACACAATGATACGATAAATGCGAGAAACCACACCTCACTGCAAACCAGCTGAGATTCAAACCACAACCCCCACATCACTGGAAATCCAATATATTGCGAGTTTGACGACTTGTAGGTCTATCAGGTGAATCGGTGGTAGGTCTATATGTTTAGCACTGGGTTTGCCCAGAAGGGGAAGCAAACGGGTCGATTTTATCCCGGCTTCCTCTTTGAGGGTCATCCTGATCCTCGCACTTCCAAGCCAATTTCTTTTGAAGGAGAATTTTGACCGTAACCATAACACACGTGCGTTAAGTGCAATGTGTCTTTGACTTAATTTCCAAGCCTGGCTTTTTAAAAAGAACTTAGCACCGTAAAGGTAAGAATAATACATCTTAGTAATAGAGGAAATTTCTCTTTTAGCGTGGAGCCTTACTTACTTTTATTAGGAACTCGAAGGTTCAATGAAGCGCTTACAAAAGTACGCCTCCTATCTCTATCTTGAGCTAGTTCTATCCAGTCCACCTCATTACACCCTATCCCTATCTTGAGCTAATTTTATCCAGTCCACCTCATTATAACCTATCCTTATCTTGAGCTAGTTATATCCAGTCCATCTCATTACATCATATCCCTATCTTGAACTAGTTATATCCAGTCCATCTCATTACATCATATCCCTATCTTGAACTAGTTCTATCCAGTCCATCTCATTACATCATATCCCTATCTTGAGCTAGTTATATCCAGTCCATCTCATTAAATTATATCCTTATCTTGACCTAGTTATATCCAGTCCACCTCATTACACTCTATCTATTTAAAGTCCATTCTAATACTATCCTCCTACATGCGTCTAGGTCATCCCACTGGTCTCTTTTCATTAGGGTTACCAGTCAAAACCTTGAACGCGGTTCTAGTTTCTTCCATTCACGCTGCATGTCCCGCCCACAGTAATCTGGGAGATTGTATTACCTTAGCAATGTCTGGTGATTTGTAAAGTATATGTAACTGATCATGATGTAACCTCCTCCACTCCCCATTATCTTCATCCCTTATGGACTAAATATTTTCCCAAGCACCTTGATGTCGAACACCCAACAAATTATTCTCGTCTTGTAAGGTAAGAGACAATGTTTCACAAACATAAAGAGTTTGACCAGTAAAACCACTGTTTTGTATATTCCGAGTTTTACATTTCTTGACAGCAGGCGGGATGTTAACACCCACCTCATGCCTACTGACCGAATAATATCATGCATTTCCGCACTGTATTATTTTGCTAATTTCCACTCTTATAACGTTGCCACTTGTTAGAATTGTTCCTAAACATTTGAACTCATCCTACCTCATGATATGTTGTTCGCAGTAATCCTCTAAATTGTCATCCTCAATCTGTGTTCTCTGTGTGATCATGTAAGCCTACTCTGAACTGGGTGGGCCAGTGCGTCCGGGAGTGTGTGTGGTTAGAGATGAAAAATTTCCGGGAAATTTTGAATAGGAAAAATTGTCTGTAGTAGCGGCTTGCTGTGGAGGGGTTAAATCGTAGAGGTGGCACCTAGTGCCTATTATACTTCAAAATATATTGTGTTAAGAAACGAGTAAGTCATAAGATGGAGGCAAGCGGGTGAGTGAGGGGGAGGGGTAGTAAGGAAGCGCGGAGGTTATGGGAGGAGATACATTTTGGACCAACCTTAAAATTATTTTAATTAACTTATTGATGATAACAAATTGAAGTATGATTTATGAACATAGCAGGTCTACAAAGGCTCGCATTCATTTGTTTCTTTACTACTTTTTTAGCACCGTATCTTACTACCAGTTCGGGTTATACGCCTATGTACTAATTAGGCTAGTGGGCTAGGGGTGAGGAAGATTAATTTAGAGGAATTGCACCTGCATATGTGGAGAGAATGGAAAACCATTTAGGAAAAACCTCCCTCAGTGCACCCAAATCGAACCCCGATCTCACTGTCATCTGCAGCCTAGTCTATTGCGAGAGTATCGCGGTGAACCGTGCGGCCACCGAAGCAGGTGTTTTACTACTACTACTAGACTACAACTACTACTACTACTAATACTACTACTATAACTACCACTAATTATTATTACGTTTATTATTATCCATTTATTCAGCTGAAATTAATCTACATAAATAATAATTGAAAATTTCCATTTTGTAAAATTTTCTGGAAAAAGTATTGTGAATATTCTTTTGTCTCACGTCTCTATGTGTGGTCCAACGTGTCCAGTGAGTGAGCCAGCGTGTCCGGCGTGTATGCCAGCGTGTCCAGCGAGTGGGCTAGCGTGTTCAATGTGTGGTCCAGACCCCAACCCCCGATGACTCGGCTCACAGGTACCAGATTAAACTTAGACAGTTACTTAAGCCTTTTATTTCATGTCAAACTTTTACTTTTGTTCTTTATGTGTTTTAGTTTGGATAAATAATATTTTTTTACATTTTTCTACGGTAGCTTTGCTTGAAAATATTCTATAATCTATCAATACCATGGCTTACTATGCCTTTTTGAGTTAAGTGAAACGTGATTTAACACAATTTCAATGTGTACTTGCACTGTTGCAGGCAGGGGAAGGGGGGATATATTTGTACAATAAGGATGGTTGTGCGTGGGGGTATAATCAAACTGATAGTTGGTGGAAACAGGAACTTTCCTTTAGAGCAACCCCGCCCCCCCTCTTGATATGAAATCTTGGCTACGACACTGAATAAAACCATAAAAAGGATCGATTCTAGTTCTCTTTACATGCTTACATATCGACTATAGCGCTCGGTGGTTGAATGTATAATTAATATCAAGGTCCCCCCCCCCATCTTATTTAGGCTTTATAATTTTATATGTAAATACTTCAGTCCTTAATATTATAACTAAAGCCTTTTAGAATACATTGCCTTCCACTGGCATTCATTGATCTGACCATTTTACAGGAAAGTTTTCCGTAAGAAAGGTTTACCACAAAACTTTCTTCTAGAGCAACATCTCTATAGCTAGAGAAGAGCAACAACTCTATAGTTACAGAAGAGCAACAACTCTATAGCTACAGTAGAGCAACATCTCTATAGTTACAGAAGATCAACATCTTTATAACTACAGAAGAGCAACAACTCTATAGTTACAGAAGATCAACATCTTTATAGCTACAGAAGAGCAACATATCTATAGTTACATAAGAGCAACAACTCTATAGCAACAGAAAAGCAACAACTCTATAGTTACAGAAGATCAACATCTTTATAGCTACAGAAGAGCAACAACTCTAGAGTTACAGAAGATCAACATCTTTATAGCTACAGAAGAGCAACAACTCTATAGCTACAGTAGAGCAACATCTCTATAGTTACAGTAGAGCAACATCTCTATAGCTACAGAAGACAGCCTGCGCGATCTACATCAAAATATTTGAAGCTCTGCGATGTCTCTAGTTAGGAAATATAGTGACACACAGGTCGCAAAGAAAACCTCGCTCTTTAGTTTATCCTTATCTCCCCCTTGAGGAGGATTCCCTAAGGAGGTGGGGGAAGGGGCTCAAGAGATCCGCTCGGTGATGGATACGAGAGGGGAATACTGGTAGGCACCCCTTCCACCCTCCAACCCCCAAGAAACACGCGGAGACAGATTTCAAAAGGAGAAGCTGCTCATCACAGCGCACGGCAAAGAATAAGGAAATCCTGAGAGCTTTAAGAGACAACATATATATCCTTGACACCGTGGTTTGTTTCGCGCTAAGCTAGCAGGAGTCCGCCTCACCGAGTACCGTCTACTAGAAGGTTTTTGCTGAGGGGGGCTGAGGGGCTTACACCCTCCTTTCAAGCATATGTGGGTGTACTTTTTCTAAATTCAACCCTACTTATCTCTAACACATTAACGTAATAAGTTCACACGCGTGTAAAAACCGAACGGGTAATGGAATGCGTAGACCAAAAGGAAAAGAAAAAAAGTTCATAGGAGGGGGAATTAAACTTGGCCTTTCTAGATTGAGTTTATTCCAAAAAGTAAAATTTTCCATCTCACATCTCTTAACTGTGAACTCCCTAACCTTTATATCAGAAGACATAAGCTCCATCCAAGGTCGTGGCCAGCCAATAATTTCGGGGGGAGGGGGGAATGAACCCCCAAAACCCTCCCCTGACTACGGCCTTGGCTCCATCGACTGATATAAGGTGTCAGACGAGAAATAGCGGAAACTATTTGTCAAACATGGCTCCTGTAATCTTTAGAAGCACGGTGACTAATAAAGAGGTTGTACTGTTGCGGGACAGAGAGGCTATACATCTTCCCCGCCGCTGTGAGCCGTCTTACAAAACTGTACCCGGCCGGGGCGCGGGAAGATGGGGCACCCAGATGGTGCAGAGAAAGAGGAGAGAGACTCGTATATAGCTTGTGGGGTGGGAAGACGCTCTGGAGTAATGCGGCCCTGCTGGGAAGACGATCCGAACCGGAGCATAAATTAAAACATGCACGTCTCGCCCCTCCCTCTTCCCCTCTGCGGACACGCGCCCTGTAACCACGACAGACACAAGCTCTGCAGCTTTAATTATCTCATCAGGGTGCTGCAGCAAGTACTGAAACACTAAGGGTGAGACCCGCTTAGCTGGCCGAATGGTCTCTTAGGCCATCACTCTCGCAATAGACTGGACTGTCGATGATAGGGAGATTGGGGTTCGAATCTCGGTCCGGTGTACTGATGGTGGTTTTCCCTCAATTGTTTCCCACTCTTCCTCCACGTAAATGCTGGTGCACTTCCTCTAATTTCAAGCTTCCTCATCGCTAAAACATTTGTGTAATTAGTACATAAGCGTATAACCTGAAAAGGTAGTAGAACATGGTGCTAAAAAAAAAGTTGCAGTCCACTTCAGTGACCGAATGTTTTTCAAACTTGACTCCACCATAGTTATCTCAGGCTCCAGAAAGCATTTTTTTTAATTAGTTGTTTTTCACACTATAAAATAGCATTAATAATTAGGATTGCCTATTTTTTCCAATCTGAAGAAAGGACATTTGAACGCAGCCGGAACACGTGATGTTTTCCGTTTGTTTTGCACTGGTACAATTTAACTGTCGCTAGTGAATGTTCATAATATTAGTGTGAACAATTTTATGAAGGCTTCAGATTATATTTTTCTGGTGCAAGGGCCAGTATGGCAACCTCTGCTCTCCCTCCGGATGCTCCAGGATTTTTTTTTAAAATTATTATTACGTTCAACACCATAGCTATAAACGAACTGCTCTAAGTCTAGGTAGTGACGACTGAGGGAATAGCTAAGAGGAAATTCACCCGCATTAGCGTGGAGAGGAAATGGGAGAACCAGAGTGATAAATGCAACGCAAGAAACCAATACCCTCCAGGCTAAGATTAGACCACCAACTTACATTCCAACGGCGACCGTGTGAAACGCGAGTATAGCGCCTTAGCCCCCGCGGACGGATCTAGTTTGATGGTGCTGATGGGTTTAAAGCTAACGAATAGTTTCCATCATATTCCCCCTCTCTGATTGTTTTCACAGGCGACATTCCTGACGGGGGCGGTAGGGCTGACGGTAGGGGTGAAGGGGAGGCTCTTGTGAAGTGTCAGTGTGGGAAACTGAGCGGAGGAAATATCGTGCATGGTGGATGTCGTTGGGAGTCACGGCGGCGACAGGATTATGACTACTCGCCGGGAATAGTCCACACGTCCGGCGGGTTTCCAATGGGACCTAGAGTCCGTTTGACCTTTATCTGACAGTGCAAAATGAGGGGGGCAGGGGAAAAAGAAGGAAAGTCCAATTTTTAGCTCAAATCGAGTTAGTGCTGTTATCTGTTAAGAAAATCATGAACACTTTTCTAATGCACTTTATATAATAGCTAAAAATGATTCCTCTATATTTTTTTCTGGGGTTATTATGGGGTTTGAGGTATAAATATTGGTGTCCTGGAAAATGTGTGTAATATGAACTTATTGTTCTGCAACAGACACTGCTTAGTGCTTACCGGAGGTCTGGGAAGCAGTGCAATTTGTAGACGTTCAGATATCACGTGCTATTTAAGAATTCATTTATTTTAAAATACGATTCACGCCAAAATGTAGGGGAGAGCTATCAATATGTCCCCATAGAAATAAAAAAACTTACATTTTAAGTTTTATAATACAATAAAAAATAATGCGAAAAGAATTAGCTGTTTTTCAACTACTTAAAAAAAAAGTGTCATAGTTCTGATATTAAGGTAATACATGTATAAATGCTGAGAAACTTTAGTTCAACCTTCTTCAAAGTAATGTTTAACCAAGTCACAACGGAAAATTCAAAGATATTTGAGGAAACGTTTGAGTTGTTTTGAAGATTTAGAACTGCCATTCCCATAGGAAATACCATATTGTGGAGATATGTTCCTTGAACAAAAAAAGGTGACAGCAAACTTAAATAGCAATGCTTATCTTACTATAGCCTCGTCTTACTACCTGTTCAGGTAATACACATTTGTGATAACTACTCTAATGGAATAGGGATAAAGAAGAAAGCGTTTTAGAAGTAATCTACCCGCATTTGCGTGCAAGAAGAATGGGAAACCAACTACGGGAGGAGGAGGGGGGACGAAACATTCAATATACCCAACCGGGAATCAAGCCCTGATCTCCTGGTCATCAGCAGGCCAGTCTAACAAGAGAGTGACGCCTTAGAACGTTCGGCCACTGAAGAGAGTAAATAATAATGCTAAAACATATCTAGGAAGAGAGTGAAAAGTTGGAAGATCTTCTAACATCGGGAGAGTTATAAGGTTTAGGATTGGGGCTAACTAGTGCACCCCTTCTTTGTCTCGTTAAAAAAAAGGGGGGAAGGGGCGGCGGGTGTATTTTGAAAGTTTAATCAGTCGTGGGCCAAGAAGCTTGAAAAAGAAAGCTCAATTTCCACTTGACGGGCGACAGTCTTTTATTTTCTCCCTTTTCTACCATAACTTACACAGTTCACAGTCCGACAAAGAATACATTTTAAAAAGTATCTACCCCTCCCCCTTTTTTTTCCAAGCGAGATTTGTGCGAAATGTATTCTTTGACATCTTTCTTCCATTCCATTCCATTTAACGCGCACTGAGGGAAGGATAAAAGTGAAAAGAGGGCGGAGAGTGTGGACCATAATGCAGTGCGACCTATAATATCTTACGGTAGGGCTGGGTTAGGTTTCGTTTTATATCTATAAAGTGAACAGGGACAAAGTCAAGTTTGCGGTGGGTGTAAAGACGAATAATATGGGGGTAAAAAAAAAGTTGAAAAGGGTCAGTATCCTTTCACTGTTGGTTATCCGTAACACTAAATGTTTGGGTTTTAAGGGCATCATGAAACTAACATTTATTAACAATCCCTCCAAATTTGATAGAACTATCGTCCTCGTAGTAAGACATTATCGGCATCATTTTCTCACTTTCTACTAACAGAATATCCCGAAAGGATAATAATGTGTTTATTTAGTTGGCTGCTTACTTCTCTGACATCAGAAAATTACTTTGTAACATAAATTGACTTCCAAAAGATGCACCCCATCCACCAGGTTAAGCTAATTTTTGTTTTGTTGTTTTTGTTGTTCAACTGGTGGCCCTTTCCTTGAGGGTCGCGAAGTTGTAAAGCAGCCCCCGCAAATAGAGGCAGAAGGGGCATTCGCTGTTTCACAGATAACAGTCAACCAGTAAGGGGGGGGGGATATAATCACTACGATTCGTTGTTTAGCAGTCAATCAGTACGGGGGAGGGGGGAAATTAATCCCTTCAACTCGTTATTTCGAAGTAAGCCAGTGCGGGGGTGAATTAATCACTACGACTTGTTATTTCGAAGTCAACCAATACGAAGGTGAAATATTAATCACTAAGGCTCAGATTTTCATCGTAAATGGTATAAAGGCAATAATGATTCATTATAATATGTTAACCAGAGTAAGGTATTTTAATAAATCAAATACATTAATAAATTAAGTAAATTATAGTATCAATATCTATTAAATAATAATAATAATAATATAGTAAAACGTTATTAATGTCAACTGAAAAAAAATAAGTGTAAATTTTATAAATCGCACCTTCTATGAAAATTGGAGTGTAACTACTTCGCACCCAAATACAATATTTAAGAGTGTAGGAAAACCGTTTGGAGTCATTTGACAATAAATTACCAAGATTTTTCGAGCCTATAACATATTGGCCGAGAGTTTAACATATGTGGGGGGTAGAGGGAGTTTCTTGTAAAAGATAGCGAGTAGAAATGTCTCAGCTCATTCCAGCAACACCGACAAAGTAAGTTTAAGAAAACTAAATTAACTCTAAATCCCGACATTGTGTAGCCTAGGTTCTAGAAAATGAGATACAATCAAATTGTCAGGGTACAAAAATAACACTATCTTGTAAATGTCACCACCCTCGTGTCTGTGTGTTAAAACCGTGTGGGCTCAGAGATATGTCAGGATGTCATTGGCCGAGGATAATGAGGGGGATTTGGTTACTTGTCTGGGTTCATGACTGACTTTAAACTTGGTTTTTAAGGGTTTATTAATTCTACTATTCTAATATAAATGTGATGATAGAAGCGAGGTTAAAAGGCAAAACTTAGTGGTTATAGAGAAGCGAGTGACTGAACGAGGTGTTATGAGGTTTCCTATGGCCTGACTGACAACAAGGCAGTCCTTGCATGGTCGTCGAACCTAGTTCCCTGGGTTCGAGCGGCAGCCCCGACTGGTACTTGGTGAACCCAACGAGTGAGCCCGCGTGGCCCCGTGACAAGCAGCGTGACCTCCCAGCTTACGATCTCCAGTAGTCAGCCCCGAGGGCTAAAAACCCTCCCATTTAAACCGGGAGACCGGCCTGGTTTCTAGCTATGGACTGATGAACACACCTCCTTTTCGAGTCACCGCTTCTAGTTTATTGATTCGTCATAACTATCCTCGTAACTCCCGTTTTGTTATTCGCCACTCACAACAACCAATGTTTATACAAACATGCCTTCCAATTGAGGCCGTTAGTGACATATTTTACAACTTTCAAATTGCTTATAAAATTATTTTTCATTAACATATTATTATAATAAATATTTCATGGTGTACACATTATATGCATGTTTAGTTAAACTAAATTGTATCCCCATACATTATTTTAACTTAACAATAGAATACAAAAAGCCTAGAATAGTAAGTTTGATCCCTTATAAATCGTTAACTGTAAATATTTGAAATAATTGAAACCTTATTAATAGGTAGCTTATAATAATTAATTACTTGTTAAAATAGTGTAGTAAAATGTTTACTGTCGAGTGATCTTAAGGAAAAAATTACCTCCAGTATACAACTGGCCGGGATTCGAGCCCCAGCCTCGTTTCCTGAAAACCAGACTTGATGAACCTGATAATTAGTAAACTTTTGACTCCGATTAAGGTGAATTTAATTATGGTCGTACTGGTGACCTGGCGGTCTAGAGGTAAGGTGTCGGACTTTTATGCTGGCGGCCGGGGTTCGATCCTCGGTCCCGGCACAGATTTATCTGATTACCAAACCCTTCCTTCACCTCTGACAAGACATCTTGTGAATGTGGGGAATGCCAGGCCTCCACCGTGGTTCGGATTCCACGTTAAACTGTAGGTCCTCCATTTCATCTCACAATCACCCTACCATTACACATTAGCGTAAGTGCGTATAACCCGAACGGGTAGTAAGACGCGGTGCTAATAATAANATGGTCGTCTTATTGTCAGTTCATCACATCTACAAACTGAATCAAGCACGATAGAAAGGCTTCGAATTGTATGGTTTTTTATTTCTCATAAGCGTGTGTATCCCCTAATTTTTCCCACCAGCGCCCCCCATAAGGCAGACCTTGAAGACGCCATACTGCCATATTTCTGTCATCAGAGCAATAATAGTTTGCTTGCCCGAAGAGACACAAACACAACACACATACTGTTGGAAAAAGAAGAAGTGTAGGGGAGAAGGAAAAAGCACTTAACCCCTCTGGAAAGATGGTAGACTGATGGATAAATGGTGTGAACATTGGAAACACAACATTAGCGTGATGGTAACGAGGCCTACAATCAAGATGAAAACGTGTGCTTCCTCTAGTTTTTTTTTAATTTTTATCTCACGTCGCTGTCTTAAGTTCAAAAAGCACTGCTCAACGTTTATCACCCCTTTTTTTTTGAAACATGTGAAACCACATTACTCCATTACGCTGTAAAATAAGCAACCACAACGCACATGTTTAATATTTTATTTCAATCATATTTATGACTCTCGTCAACCTTTCCGCCTTTACTATTTCTCGATTGTCTTGACGTCTTATCTCAGTCGGTAGCGAGTCTTTTTCTTTTTGAGCTAAGGGTTCTGGGTTCGATTTCCGGCATGAGTGAAAAATATATCATTGATGAAATGTGGGTTTCCCTCTTTCACAATGATGAATTACCGGCAGGGGATTGGTCGTTGTGTCAGTTCTAGGTTTATGGTATTATACAAGTTGTGTGATGATACAAATCAGTCGGTTTAGAAACTGCACGTTAAATAGCTAATAAGATAAATATAGCTAAATTTTCTTACAAAAGGACTTTTTTAATCACCTTTTAGAAAATACAAACCTTTTCTTTGCTGTCAAAATTGATAACATATTACTTTTTCTAGCACCACGTCTTACTACAGGTTCGAGCTATACGGACATGTAGGCCTACTAATTGCGCTAATGTGTTAGGCATGAGAAGGGTATAATTGAAAGGAAATGCATCAGCACTTTCATGAAGAAAAACTGTAAAACTATTTTGCAAAAAAAAACACCTCAACACACTCGATCAAAGATTGAACCCCGACTTCCCCAACACCAGAAAACCAAACTATTCAAGAATGACTTTTAGTCCGTAAGGGTTCGGCCAGACTGACAAGCGTGCGAGCGAGCGAGTGAGCGCGCAAGCGACTGGGTGGCCAAACTGGCGAGCGCGTAATTAGCAGAGGGACAGTATTCACATATACGGTTGATTCGGTCAAGTAGCCAATGACGAGGCGATTCGGTTACATTGCAAATATTTTTAATGTACTGAAGTGCTTTAAAATCAGATTAGCCGCACCAGTGGCGGAATGGTGCGTTGCACTCCATAGCTTTTGACTGGGAGGTAAAGGTTCGAAGGCTCAGTGAACTGAAGGTGATTCTTAAAACTTATTTATTGTTGTGGTTTTTTCATACTCTCCAAACTAATGGTGATTATTATTTGTAAAGGCCTACTTTG
>CABFVX010000057.1:508571-529566 GCA_902151425.1 Timema shepardi
CCACGTTAAACTGTAGGTCCTCCATTTCATCTCACAATCACCCTACCATTACACATTAGCGTAAGTGCGTACAACCCGAACGGGTAGTAAGACGCGGTGCTAATAATAATAATAATAATAATAATAATAATTTGCTCAGTCAGACACGTTTGTAAAGACTTGCTGCGACACTCAAAATCTTTCTCGCGACCCACAGTTTAAGAACCTGTGCTCTCTACTTGTGGCCGACCTCACCGGCTACTAGGCCACATATACAGGTTTTATAGAAAGTGATTTGTCATCCTCTCTGTGAGAGAGAGCAGGTCAGTTTACTTAGAATTCTCCTTCCTCATCCTATTTCTCAAGGTGTAATTTTCCACTCACAATCATTATTGATATTGCGGACTAGATAAAATAGAACCCAGATTGGTGGACGCGCGGATTATACGTTAGGTTAACTTAGTATGGCTTGCCGGGAACAGGAAGTTTGGGGTTTGGGTCCCGTCCAGGGGGATGGTGTTTCCTCAATGGTTTCCCATCCTCCGTTAGTTCAAATGCGAGTACAGTTCCTATAAATTATTCCTTTTTCGTCCCTACCCCAATAGTGTTAATACACTTGAATAGCCCGGATGGGTGGTAAGATGCAATGGTAAAAAGAGAAGAGCACCCAAAACGGTGGTATTTCGGTTTAAGACGTCAGTCTTGAAATAAGACTAGATTGCCAGCAATAGGTAGAGGTCAAGGTTTGAATCCCAGCCGGGTGCACTTAAGGAAGTTCCCACCTGTGATTTTCCTATCCTCTCTTCCCAATAATGCGGGTGCATTTATTTGAGCTACCCTTCCAATCCCTAGTCCTTAGAATAGGTCGTTAAGAACCATGATGTTGAGCATACCAATAAAAAAAACAATAAAAGAGTTTAAAAAAAGAAATCTCCAAGACGCCACGGGGATTGTGTGGTTTCCACGCACGTCTGCACATGCGCACTGAACTGTGATGAAAAAGAAGTTGCGCGCGTCGTTTTTAAAGACATTAGGAGGCTTTTACTCGCCAGTAGCCATAACATAACCTTCACAAGAGGCGATACAGTTTTAAGAACCAGTATTTTTTGAATACCAGTCGTATTTTTTTTAACCTCGTTAGCTTTATATAACTAAGTGTTTAAGTTTGTCTTGTGTTCACCCCCCCTCCCCCCATCCCCTCTTTAGAAGTTGTAATTTCTTTCAACAACGATGATGATGAAATACGACGCGTATCAAGCTCCGTCTGCGTCAGAAATGACTGGCTTTATTCAACATCTTTACACAACCATAAATCATCCAATAAACGCCGTTTTCCACGACAGGTTGGGGGAACGGGGGGGGGGAGTGTTTTACAGTCCCATATTAAGTGCAGTAACCTGAGGTTAAGCTGTCAGGATTGGTGCTAATTGAACTAGAAACAAAAGATTCGTGAGCACGTCCGTTTTTTATGATTTAAATTGATTTTGTATAGGAAGACTTAGCATCTTGAGATGCTCTAAGATAAAAGAAATAAATCAATTTGAAAATAGTAATTTGATATTATTTACAATCTTTTAATATATATATTTTTTTGTACGTTTAATACAAAGTTTATATTGTGCACCGTGTATTGCTACCCTACCAGGTCATCCGTATTTTTACACTAATGGGGTAGAGATGAGGAAGGTCTACCTATATTTATATAAAATTATCCTCATTTGCGAGGAGGAAAACAATGCAAATTATTTAAGAAAAATCACCTCAGTATACAAGTCCCAGATTCTATTCCCGATCTTACCCGCCTCGGTGGCGTAGTTGGCTAACGCGCTTGTCGTGTTGAGCTCGACTGCTGAGGACGGGGAGATCGAGGTTCGAATCTCGGTCGGGTGAACTGGGGGTGGTTTTTCCTAAATGGTTTTCCACTCTCCCTCCACGCAAATGCGGGTTCACTTCCTCTAATTCAACCTTCCCAATTCCTAATCCATTAGAGTAATTAGTACTTAAAGCGTATAACCCGAACGGGTAGTAAGACGCGGTGCTAAATATTATTATTATTCCCGATCTTCCATTCACCAGACGAGACTGACACCTTTGTCAGTGTGTCCACCGATAAGTGTTTGTAATTAATTAAAAACTTGAAAGTTTTTTTTAAAACAATCCGCGGTGATACATTATTATACGTCAACGAGAGTCGAACCAAGACCCTTAGTTGAATAGACACACACTACCGACTGAGCGCCCTTAAAAGGAACACATCCAAGGGGCACCACATAATAAGGGAAATATCACGTTGCGGTATATATTTTGTGTGCAGCAGTTCTAAAGCTTCAAAATCACTAAAACAGTCCCCTATTATCCGCTTCAGTGGTCGTATGGTATAAGGCGTCACTTTCGCAATATACTAAACTGCCTATGACGGGGGAGGGGGTGTCATAGTATGTGCAGTCAATTCTGGTTATAATGAACCTCTACAAACTCTGATATTTTTTTCACTATGTACGAAGTTTACTAAAACAGATTTATTTTTTATCTGGAAGTAGTGGGTTAGTGAGAAACAAAATAAGAGTTCAAATAAAATCGATCTCTATTGAAATCTATTAATTAATCTTAAAAAATCTGTTATATGCTGTTATTTATTGTATACTGTTTTAAATAATATTTTTTTCCAGATCCTTCTCTAAAGACCGTGGTTTTTCCACACTATTCATGCGTTCAAAAAACTAAACTGAGTAGAAAAGTCTAATATTTTTGAGTTTCATGTATGTGGGTTGGGGACACTGTAGCCGAATGTCCACTACAACCAGAGTTGACTGTAGGTGTATAGTACGAACAAGTAGTAAGACGTGTTGCTACAAAAATCCCAATTATTTTATAATGTTATGTTGTGACCCTGTTAAAGTATGACTATTTTTTTTAGAAAGGCTAAATCTGTCTCTAACGGTTTACTTTGATCTCAGAACTACGACATTTCACGTTAAACGTTTTTGAAAACTAATTTTACTTATTTATAAATACCAACTATTTTAATGCTAAAGGGGTATGGAGATAATTTTCCCCTCTATTTTTGGGTAAACTATACTTTAAAATAGGTGACCTGGCGGTCTAGGGGTAAGGTGTCAGACTTCTGTCCTGGCGGCCGGGGTTCAATCCTCGGTCCCGGCACAGATTTATCTGATTACCAAATCCTTCCTTCACCTATGACAAGACATCTTGTGAATGTGGGGAATGCCAGGCCTCCACCGTGGTTCGGATCCCACGTTAAACTGTAGGTCCTCCATTTCATATCATTATCACCCTACCATTTCACATTAGCGTAAGTGCGTATAATCCGAACGGGTAGTAAGACGCGGTAATAATAGTAATAATAATAATAATATACTTTAAAATAACAAACCACTTCTTAAAAACCGCAGGATTTATGGACGTGTGCACCACGTTTCCTAAGTCAACCGACGAAGGCCACATTCCTCAGCAAGCGAGGTGAAAGAGACGTCAGATGCTCCCTTCAGCACCAGTATATCTCCATTACACCCCCAGAGGGCAAGCGTAGGCCCTATTAACCCAGGTTTTCCCACCTGTAAATACTTGTTAACGCTAGACCTGTTTCTCTCCCGGTAGACAGATCCACGCAAAAACAGCACAAGTCCACAACTCACAAGGATTATTATTATTATTATTATTATTATTATTATTAGCACCGCGTCTTACTACCCGTTCGGGTTATACGTACTTACGCTAATGTGTAGTTTTAGGGTGATTGTGAGATGAATGGAGGACCTACATACAGTTTAACGTGGAATCCGAACCACGGTGGAGGCCCAGGCATTCCCCACATTCACAAGTTGTGATTAATACACGTATTTTCAGAGGGGAATGAAGGGTTTGGCAGTCAGATAAAGCTGTGCCGGGACCGAGGATTGAACCCCGGAACAGAAGTCTGACACCTTACCCTTATACCGTCAGGTCACCCAACTTACGAGGAAATTAAAGGTTTTAAGCTGCTTCGGTGGCCGCATGATCTATGGCGTCACTTTCACGATATACTAGACCTCCGATGACGGGTATTTTGGGGTTCGAATTTCGGTCGGGTGTATTGAAAGTGGTTTTTCCAATATATTTTTTATATTCTCCCTCCACGCAAATTCGGATAAACTTCCTATAAATTCAACCTTTCTCATCCTTTAGCCACTAGAGCGTAAATAGTAGTATATATAGGCGTATAAACCTAACGGGTAGTAAGAAACGGTGCTAAAATAAAACTAGCTACAAGAACGGGCTCGATAATGTGTTTTTTTGTTTAAAATATTCTTGTCCAACAAATGATTTAACACGTATCGGTGGGCATGCAGACCAACGCATCAGTATAGTCTTGTAAGGTATGAGTCCCTACCGGGTAACCTGAGGTAGTTTTTCTTTTAACGATTCCCCCTTTTCTCCCTATGCAAATGAGGATACATTCTTCTTTTCTAATCCCAATTCAATATCTAAGAATCAAATAGCCGAAGCTATTATTTATGGTTTTTATTGAGGAATTCTTCATCAAGATATCATTATCTGAAAGTTTAAAAATGACACCTGGACACGGAAATCGAACCCGGGACCTTTGGCTTAGTACGCCAATGCTCTGACCACTGAGATATCCAGGAATCGTCCCATGCCCAGGGCACGCCCAGGGTAATTCTTCACTCGTATTTTAAGGCAGTCTATGATGGACGTGCGAAAATCATCGGCTACAAACGTGTGATCTTAATAGAATAAATCCCACATTAGTAGTCGAAGATTTCCGCACGTCCATCATAGACTCTGCCTTAAAATATGAGTAAAGAATTACCCTGAGCACGGGACGATTCCTGGATAGTTCAGTGGTTTGAACATTGGCGTACTAAGCCAAAGGTTCTGGGTTCGATTTTCCGTGTCCAGGAGTCATTTTTCAACTTTCAGAACCGATTCAATTTGCCAATAGCCTGGACGGGTAGTAAGACATTAAAAAAACCCAGCCGGGTGCTAAAATAGTAGAGGAGAAATTTCTAAACGCCAGAAAACCAGTAGGATAGTAACGTTCCTGTTTGGAGCTATCAGGCAGTAGGATAACAAATAAGGGAGGAGGAAAATACAAGTGACAATAAAATTTGTGTTTATGACCCCTCCTATTAAAACTACATGATTAGATTCACAAAACATCCATTCTATGCTATTATACCAACTTACCTTTCATTTCCCGGGCATTTAGGTCTTGATGATCAACAAAAATATGTGGGTTTTTAGACGTTTCAGAGTAGAAAATGTCAACTTTTAAACTATGTTGTTTGCAAGAACATATTGCGTATGTTTAGGCTGACATAAAATAGTTTTGTGTTCATTCCAGTAAACACCAAACTCTTGTACTGGCCATGTCGATATTTAAGGTGGGGATGTAGGGAACGCGAGAAAAGGTAAGTGTTTTTTGCCGTTTTTATGTAATTTTTTTTTGTCAAAAATAAATCAAATCTTTCTCCAGTATTAACATAGTGTTTAATTTTTAACAGTTCTTGAATACCTGTCAAGGGTGTTTTGGAATTTAATGACACCTTTTTATCTTAATTTAAAACGTTTATTATCTAATGCCATTATGTTTGTACCAGATATTCAACAAATGGTGATACAACTTTTTTTTTTCTATTGGAGCAAGATTTTATTTATTTTAACCAAAACAAATTTTGCTACAAAAACTGCAAAAACACTGACCTTCTATCGTGATCCCTACACTCCCACTTTAAACTAAGTGCAAAATCTGATTGGCAATATCATCAATCTATGCAGTCCCCCTTCCGCCCCCCTTCTCCCTCTAATCTTACCAGTGGTTGAACGCGTGTTATTTCTGACAGTCCCAAATGTCAGTTGTCATTGTCAGCTGTCATTCACTTCTGGGACGAAACGCTGATTACCGTACATCCACAACTCGAGATGAAAATAAGTTTCTCTTAGATTTTCTCCTGATTTTCTTTTGTGAATGATTGATTCGTCTTTGTCAAGTTTTTGTTGTTGTTATCATCGGCAAAGACATACTTCTTTTGTTCGGTCAGAAAGTAAAGAAGACAAACCGAAGTGTAGTAGTAAGACCACCCCACCTTCTCTTCAGGAATCCCGGGGTGTTTCAGCTGTCTAAACTCACTCCGCTAAAGAACATAATCCGCTGATTCTTGAACAAACGTGTCAAGTCTCGACAATACGAGGTGTTGGCCACCTGTTGTGTTGTTGTGATTCCCTCCGCGCCTTCTAGAATTTAGAGGACCCCATTATTCCTCGGGACTGGCAACTGGCTTCTCCTTCTCGACCATATCTGTATGATCTAGAACAGGGTTTGCACACCCATGGCCCGCGGGACGTATATGACAACCCCGCTTGTATGTGTTACACCCCAATAGTGAAAATGGCCATTTCATGAAATGGGCAAATATCTGCTCATTCCGTGAAATGGCTTCTTCACTTGACCATTTCACGAACCGGGCAAAAATTGCATTAACCCTCGCTCATTTCATGAAGTGAGACTTTTATCGTACCTACTATCTACTACAGTCTTAGCTGAAATTCTATTAAAAATATTATACTAAAACTAACCCAACGTAACTTAGCCTAACCTACCATTCTTAAACGATTAAAAGTTAAATTAACTTAAGAGACCAAACCTGTTCGTCGTTTGTCAATTTCACGGCCCGGGGAAAAAACCTCATCCAGTTCATGATTTGGGGTAAAGATTGGAGCTGAGCAGCACAAGCTAAATTGACTTTTTTTTTCTTTCCAGTTCGTGAAATGGTCACGAGGAGAGGCCAGTTCACAGAATGGGTAGAAATTTGACTGACTTATGAACTGGGTAGATTCACGAATGGGGTGTTACATATACAATTCTTTATTATTATTAACCAGCCGGCAATAATATACGCATGCGCACATACGTACATACAAATAAAATAAATTTTAAATTTAGTGTGTAAATAACTTGGAATAGCAAATAAACAGTCAGAACTATTTCAAACAATTTATATTAATAAAATGAAGAGTTTGTCTGTCGTGAGCATGGAGCGATATCTAACATACGCAGAGGTTTGATACTTTAAAAATATTAGAAGCCCCTGTGTACGAACATGTGCACCTCAAATACTGAATTTTTAAATTCGAATTAAATACTAAAAATTAATTACAATAGTTAAAGTTAAAACATTTCTCCCGGGCAACGGTGGATATTTCCGATAGTGATATATTATTTGTATCATTTTAAATAATTGATTGTGGGAACTTTTATTTTCGTAATTTAATAAATACCGACCCACTTCAGTGGCCACAAGGTCTACGGCGTTACCCTCGCAATAGACTAGATCACCGATTACGGGGAGATAGTGGTTCGATCCCAATCGGGTGTAGTGAGGGTGGTTTATTTCCTCAATTGTTTTCCCACTCACTCTCCACGCAAATGAGGGTACACTTCATATAAATTAAACCTTACTCATCCCTAGCCCATTGGTGTATTTAATAAATAAGCGTACAACCCAAATAGATAGTAAGAGGAGGTGCTAATATATATATATATATATATATATATATGACCTTTAGTTCAAAACAGAAACACACCAGCCGAATGCTCAAACTATTTCCTATCAACACCAACGAAAATTTTACCTTTTAGATAAAATATCACATCTATGCGGTTATTTTTGTTAACTTGACTTGTTTTTATAAATAGGTTGAATACAATTTTCTAAGCATCCGAATCTTCATTTTAAGAGCTCACCTCAACCTTAAGTTGGGAGTGTATGAAATGCGAGCTAGATCAGTGATTCTGTAGTTTTTATAGCAAAACTTTTTTTTTGGTCGAAAGAAATAAAATAATTCTCCATTACAAACACAAAGTTTAATTTTCTTCAAGTAGTTATGTCAACAATTGTTGAATATCTGTCATGAGCATAGCGGCGTTAGATGGCAAACTTTTTAAATGAAGAGATAAAAACGTCATTAAATTCCAGGACATCCTCGATAGACATTAAACAACTGATGAGATCACCACGTAAATACAATTAAACTCTAAATTTATACTGGAGAATTATTTTATTTATTTCTACAAAAAAAAAAAAGTTTTGCTATAAAAACTGCAAAAAATAGTGCGCCTAACTCGCATTCCCTACACTCTCACCTTAACTTAGATTGTGGGATGGAACAGGACCTTTTTAACTATACCATTTTCAAACGTAGTATCCGAATCTTAAATGTCCACATTTAAATTGATTTTATTTTCCTTCGTTCTAATTATATTCACATTAATTCTAAGGTTACTATATAAAATAAAACAAAAAGCTAAATTTTAAAATGTGGTCCTATAATTGTATTTAAATACCACCCCCAAGCAGCATAATATAATATTTATAATATAACATAAGATTCCAAATTTAAAAATAAATATTTTTTTTTTTACTTTTTTTTAAATTTCCAATAACTTTTTTTTCTCTACCCGAATACCCAAATATACTTTGGGATTAAAGGTTTTGAGCGTTTGAAGGACTCATCCTTAATCATTTCGTTATGTTAACGTGCTGGTTCGGAAATGCTTGGAATACAGGATTACTTCCGGCAATCTTTTCATTCCTCAGAGGTGTCAGGTTCAATCAGTTTTATTATTTGCTGAGTTGGGTTGAATTTATAGGAAGTGCACAGGCATTTTTGTAGAAAGAAAGAGTGGAAAACCACTTAGGAAAAAAAAAACGACAGGGATTCAAACCTCGATACCTTCACCATCGGTAGTCTAGTTAGTCTATTGGGAGAGTGACGCCTTAATTGAATCCTACACGGAAAAAAGAATAAAACAAACGGGAAACATTAAATGTTCTGGCTGCGCCTTTGGCAAGTGGCCTTTATTCAAATTATAAAAATTATCCCTTTAAATTACTGGTACTATTTTATAGTAGTTGGCTAACGCGCTAGTCGTGTTGAGCTCAACTGCTGAGGACGGGGAGATCGAGATTCGAATCTCGGTCGGGTGAACTGGGTGTGGTTTTTCCTAAATGGTTTTCCACTCTCCCTCCACGCAAATGCGGGTTCCATTCCTCTAATTCAACCTTCCCAATTCCTAGTCCATTAGAGTAATTAGTACTTAAAGCGTATAGCCCGAACGGGTAGTAAGACGCGCTGCTAAATATTATTATTATTTTATAGTATAAAAACCCATAATATTCTCAAATTTTCTCGCGGATCCTGAGATAACTATGGCGGAGTGGCAGAGCACACTTTGAAAAACAACGCTGCCTCAGACTATGCGTCCAACGAGACCGGTATTTATTTGGTTTAAAAAAACCCTCCTCTACCATGTTTTTATCGTAAAACATCGGTGTTCTATAGCAATGAATGTTTCACAGAGAATGTTTTTTATACATCAATGCTGAGCATCGATATTTTTTATTCGACGTCCAATCCCTGTTGGGCAAAGCGACAATCCGAAAAGGAAATAAAGGATTATTCCTTTGGATGGGGATTAATCAGTCTCCTAGTCCAGCCCATCTTGCGGCCCTCAAGTCCACTCAGGTCTCCTTGAAAACTACTACATCCTGTCAAGTATCCCTTAACCCACCCTTGGTTCGGTCCGACTTTCACACTTGAGCCCTATGCCCTCTAATCTTTGCCTCTTAATCTTATTAATGGATCTCTCTATCCCCCTTTTTTGGGGCAGAGCAACGAGCTTAGAAACTTCACCTGCTTCTTCCGTTCCTGCTTCCTTAGGTTTTGTTTTATCGTCCTCCCCCTTTTTTTTATCTTTATTTTCAATTCCCTTGAGCACTCCATCATAGTAAAAGAGGGAGGGTCTTTCACAGTTCCTTCGGCATTAAATTTCCCAGCGTCTTTCGTTTCCAAGTAAACATAAAGTATTTCGTGTTTCCGAGCATATTTTGGCAAGACTTGAAAGAAACTTGTGAAGACACTGAGGGCTGACGTCATTAAGTTAAATCTACCTCTTCATTTTCATTCACGCTCGATATATGTGAGAGCTTATTTGCTTTATGGATGGACTTATCGTGGATGAAACGACCAAGTCCTTTGGCTACTAGAGTGTTAGATTATTTTTTTTATTTACTCATATAGGGAAAGCCGTACAAGCCGTAAAAATATAATTGCCTAGAGATTGTGATGGATTTGACTTTTAAGCACACTCCGTTTACCGTGAAAGGCAGCAGTCTCACTTTGATGTATTACACTATGGGCCAGTTTCATAGTCAAATTTAGTACGCCTCAAGTGCGGCGCTACACTAAGTATATGACGACACCTACCTAAACTCGAATGGAATGGGCCGTTCTCGCATAGGAAACTGGCCCATTCCATTCTGGTTTAGGTAGGTGTCGTCATGAACTTAGTGTAGCGCCGCACTTGAGGCGTACTAAATTTGACTATGAAACTGGCCCTATGACTGGACTAGGAAAGTGAAGGAGGCCATGATAATGAAGTTTGTGAGGAGCATGTTAGCTGTCACGAGGAGAAACAGGATTAGGAATGAAGCTATCCTGGAACGAGTGAGAGTACAAGGAGTAATAATTGAGATAGTAGAGGAAGCAAGACTGAGATGGTATGATCATGTAATGCGGACGGAAAAAGAGAATATGCCAAATAAAAGGTTGGAAACGAAGTATGTAGGAAAAATACCGCAAGGGAGTCCAAGAAAAATATGAGAGGAGCATATAACAGAAAGTGTATAAGTAAGAGGAGAAGAATGGAAGCAATTAAAGAAGTAAGCATGGTGGGAGGATAGAGGAAGATGGAGCAGTTTACTAAACTGATCCGACCTCAGGATGGAAAAAGTTGATGATGACATGACTATGACCCTATCTTAGAAGCTAAGCCATGGTGGAATCATGCAATGTAAGCTTGCTTATTTACAAGGTAGACCGAAGGGTAGCCTACGTGGCTCCAAACTAATAAAACTATGCCTTATGTATGTAGGCCCTACTGTACTTCTTGTAAGTACATTACACCCACCACGAAAGGTAGCATTATCTTTTAGATGGATAACACCATGGTGCAACTTATAAGATAATGATACTGTAATCGGTCAACCTTTCAGACTAAACGGAGTGTACCTGAGACTTCAACCAAAGCAGATTTGTGGATTTCACTTACACAAAAAGTGTCCCTTTTGTTCTTTTAACTTTTTTGTTTTTGTACCATGTTTTACTATCCTTCCCCATTTAGCTAAATTAATAAGTTAGGGTTGAGAAAAGTAGAATTATTTAGAAGAAGTGTAACCAAATTTGCGTGGAGAGAGTAAAAAAGTTGGAAATCAATTATAAAAAGAAACTGCACACCAGGCTTTAATTCGAACCCAAATATCCCATTCAGTGGCAAAACAGATTCGATGCGCCTAACGCTTAGTCATTTTTGCCACTGATGGAAGTTTTTAACGTAAGAAGTGTAACAAATAAACAGAAGAATCAATATATAATATCGCCAAACTTTAATCGATAAATCCGTTTCGTACGTGATGTTAATTTTAAAAAAAATTATATATAAATATAAGATTGGAATTGGAGAGTTCATATTCGACCCATCTCCGAGTCTGTTAAGATCAAGGAGCATTGAGTTAAGGTGAAGGCACGACAGCTCGTATCCCGCAACCGCGATAAATCAAACTAATGATGTCGTTTACGTTCACGACAGTAAAATTGGACAAGGTCCACTTTTACGTATTTGCTACGGGCGGTCGGTTGGAACAAACCGATGAAAAAAGAAGATAGTGAGAAGAGCTTGCTTGGCCAATAGATCTAAATACACATCGAAAGACTACTTAAAGTTTAAAGTGGACTTAATTTAAGTCATTATTGTTTAAACATTAAACATTTCAACCGGAATGCCAGCCTTTCCAACCTCACCCCAATTAGGACTACTGTTACTGTCCTAAGGGCCGAAAATCAAAAGTCCTAAATCAGACAAGACAGCCCCTGCCTTCCACAGGGACATTACGAAACTTAATCGTAGATTAAATTGTATATTATTTGAATAGGAGAAAATGTATTTATAAGATCAATGGGTGTTGAGAGACTAATTTTTATAACGCAAAAACTGCTACTATTAAGTACTTTTAAAGAGATAAAACCACTTTTGAAACATTTTAAATTTTCAAAAAGACTCCATTAGTAAGCTACGCTTAAATGAATTTTTCTTCTAAAAGCAAATATACAGTGAGTTTTATAGCGTAGAGCTATGACCAAATATCAACTTTAAACATTGTTAAAGCGATTTTGGTAAAATCTCTAATTTCCAAAAATAAGTTCGTAAGCTACCCTTAATTTTAAGTTTTGAATCAAAATCACGATTTAGCCTCATGGTGTAACCATACAACATTTAAATATTGAACTCGTATTGAAACGAAATAATATACATTGTTGCAGAGTCATGGTGGGATATAATAAAAGCTTCACATTCCACCAAAAAGCATAGATGGAATAATATACACTGTTACAAAAATATATCGAGGGAAAAGTACCATCTTTGTTCACCAAAGAACATAACAATATACTCCCGATTTCCGAACATTTAATTTAAACATATTTATTTGCCAATAGCTTGGAAACTATTGATTTTGCAAAAATAGATTTCATATTAAAGTTTTTTTAGTACTATAACTTTATTACGATAGGTTATTTCGTATCTCAAATAGTTGCTAGATATAATCAAAATTGGACATTTCCCCTGGTGTGAAAGTACCCTCAAAGTCATTTTAATGGAAGAATGAGAATCGTCATTTTGTGTTTAGTGTTAAATAATGCCTGGATACGAATTTTAATCAAAATTGTTAGAACGTATTTCAAGAATTTTTTTAAAAATATTTTTGCTCTTCAGTTAACTACCCTTAATTTTAGGGTTAAATATTTAATACTTTTTTTTAGCACACCGTCTTACTGCCCATTCGGTTTGTACGCCTATGTACTAATCACACTAATGGGTTAAGAATTAAGAGGATGTGATTGAGAGGAAGTGCACCAACATTTGAGTCGAGGGAGAGTGGAAAACTATTTAGGGGAAAACCCACCTTAATACTTCCGACCGGGATCGAACCCTGATCTCCCCGTATTAGGCAGTCTAGTCAAACACGAGAGTAGCGCGTTAGACCACGCGGCCACCGTAGCGGGTTATTTAATACCAAAATCTCCTCGGTGGAACCTTATAAAAACCCTAGATACCTAGTCCTAGCCCGATAGATAAAATGGTTTCGGCTCCAGGTAGAGATACAGACAGACGGCGTTGCGAAAACAGCCTTTTTTGTTATCACGGGGTCATGAAACGTCGACATTTATTAAAATATCGAGTTCGATTTTTTTTTTGATGATAACAATACTTCTCTCTACGAGGGGTCGATACAAAATAAAACCTATCTATATAAAAATCGACCGGCGTTCGAACCTCAACTTCTTCCATCACCTAGAAACAAGACGAAACTAACGTCTTTGGCCGCATGCCCATCGTTGCCGAGTGTTTGGGTTGAAACTATCCGCCAAAGTAAACCTCCTTGGTTATCTCGACAGTTCATGGCGGTGGGAAATGTTTTATCGACCCTCCTGTAGCTGTTTGTATCTCATATGTCGGTGGGGAGGGCTATAAGACGGGGGCGAAGGAAAAGCCCTCAAGGTATAAAAGTGGCTTTACCGACGCTTACTTCCTTTCCCCTGCTGGAACGACGCGCCGCCGTCGTCACACACACACAAAGCGTCGCTCGCGAGTAAAAATAGTACCCTCCTTCCCCAACCTTCACACATCCTTACATCTGCAGGGTGAAGGGAAGGGTGGTTTGCCGATGCTATACTGATCACCACAGTAGTTGGGGACACGTTACGGTGGTCGAATAGTCCAAACAAGGCGTGTCAAACATTGAAAAACATATGTGATGAGCGATTTGACCCATTTTTTGGGGGGAGGGAATAGATCTTTGGTTAGTAAACCAACCCCTAGACCCATCAGGTGCTCAAACCGGGCCCAGTACCAGGGGCAAAGCGCGAATGATTTGTTGGTTCATTATAAGGGTCACGGCCCGCACGGAATTATGGACCAGGCCGCATGCGGGGCCGTAAGTTTGACCTGCCTGGTTTAAATACGTCTCACAATGGGTTGGACTTCAGATGACGGAGAGATAGGGGGTTCGAATGCTGGTCTTGTGGACTGAGGGTGGTTTTTATCTTTACGGGTTTTCTACTCTTCTTCCACGCAAATGCGAGTACACTTCCTGTAAACTCAACATTCTTCGTCCCTAACATATTATCGTGATTAGTTTAAATGCGTCCCCTAAACCTGTTATAGACCACTCTAAAACACTCAAGGTCACCGGGACGGGCCAGTATGTGTGACATGGTATTCAAAATAGTGGTCGCGCAGTCTACGGCTTCAGTTCGCAAAAGATTAGTATCCTCCTACCAGAATCCTATTATAGTCTAGTTTACTGGTGAAAGAGATGTCAGGGTTCGAATCCCATCAAAGTCTAGTGAGCTTTTTTTTTCTCCTAAACGCTTCGCATTATCCCTCTCACATATGCGAGTACATTTCCCCTAAATTGAAACTTATTATTCCTGAATCCATTAGAAAATGTATTAGTAAACATAAGTGTGTTTCAAAATATTTACTAATGGTTTAAAATTGATTTCCTTAATATCATCAAACAGAAAGTCAGATGAACCAAACCACCGGTGGCCACGCGGTCTAACGCGCTACTCTCGCAGTAGACTAGACCTCCGATGACGAGGAGATAGAGGTTCGAATCTCAGTCAGGTGTAGTGAGGGTGGGATATCCAAAATGGGTTTTCACTCACCCTCCACGCAAATTCGGGTACACTTCATACTAATGTAACCTTCCTAATCCCTCAAACAACTGGTGTAAATACTACATTAGCATAAGCGTATAACCCGAACGGGTAGTAAGACGCGGTGCTAAATATTATTATTATTATTATTATTATTACATTAGCATATAACGCGAACGGGTAGTAAGACGCGGTGCTAAAAAAACTTAGTTAACTTGTTTTAATGTTGGCTACATTAAAAAAACATGATTAGCGATATTTTTTTAATGTAAAAGGATGTCATCCATCGCTAATACTATAGCAACCTGGTTCTTGAAGGATGGGTTTCCTCAACCCGATACAGAGTGAACACGAGATAAAATCTAGTTCTACTTATCTTCCTTTCGCGCCAGCTCTCTTTCTAACACACACACACACAAACACACTGGGGATAATTATCGTGTGTTGTACCACACATACAAGATAATGATAATGAGGACGCGGGACAATCCGTCACACGGCGCGCGGGTTAGGCAAACAGAAGAGAGAGAGAGAGGTACGATGTGGGTGCCACACGGCGGTATTTACTATACAGTGTGATCGTCATGCGATGGTACTGTATATACTCGTACCTTGACATCAGAGCTAGCAGTTGGGACAAGTGAGATATTTTTATCACCACCTTTTACTATCTGTTCGGGTAATACGCACAATTTATACTAATTAAGCTAATGTATTAGAGATGAGAAATAATTGATTTAGAGGAAGTGTAGACATATTTGTCTGGAAGGAGAATGAACATTTACGGAAAACCACCCTCAGTACACCCAACCGGAATTCAAACCCCGATCTCCCCGTCATCAGCAGTACAATTTATAGCGAGAGTGGTGCCCTAGACCATGTGGCCACCGAAGCGGCTAAGTGAGAATAGGTTCACCATCATCTGTGTGGAGGTACAATGGGAAGGAAAACACTTAGTAGGCTAAATAAAAACCATTACATATGGTCGGGATCAGAGCCCCAACCATCCAAACCAGACTAGACGAGACCAACGCCTTGCTCCACGTGTACACAGGTGTGGGTGTTAAATAATATAATTATCTTAGTAGTACACATTATCACATATAGTAGTTGTTATAGCTCTAATTAGCTAAATTATGTGAAATTGATTAGGTGGGTACATTTTTATGAGTGTAATAGAATTAGCCTGAAAAAAAGGATGGGAAAACTATACTACATGATTTAACCACCACCAGCGCACTCGGTCTGGATCGAACCCCACCACTGCCGGATTGTAGATAGAAACATCAAGTCTGCACATACCTAAAGTAGTGATGGGCTCAACTACAGTAGCCTCATGGCTTCTTTGGTGCTGACTGACAGCTATTATTATTATTATTATTATTATTATTATTAGCACCGCGTATTACTACCCGTTCGTGTTATACGCACTTAGTCTAATGTGTAGTGGTAGGGTGATTGTGAGATGAAATGGAGGACCTACAGTTTAACGTGGGATCCGAACCACGGTAGAGGCCTGGCATTCCTCACATTCACAAGTTGTGATTAATACACATCTTGTCAGAGGTGAAGGAAGGGTTTGGTAATCATATAAGTCTGTGCCGGGACCGAGGATTGAGCCCCGGACCTCCAGCACAGAAGTCCGACAACTTACCCCTAGACCACCAGGTCACCGACTGACAACCCACAGCTGACTTCTGACAGCTGCTAAACATATGTTTTTGCACATCCTCTGGTAAAGCGTAGGGATATGTAATTTAGTCTGGTAACTTTTTAAAGCTGTCAGTCTGCACCAAAGAAGCCATGGGGCTACTGTACATATTTACCACACGCAAGTATTTAACATAAAGAGATTAGATTCGTGTCCAAGCCGGACCTAAGCTGTACAAACTAATCCTCAGCTCATGTTGGAATATATTTGTAAATTAGTATCGGTGATGGAGAGTGTGTGGATTTAAAATAAGTCATTCTAAAATTATCAGTGCATTCCTCTCACTATGTGATAAATTAACGGTTCTGTGTTCAAATCAGTGCTGTGGAGTTGGTACGCCATTCGAAATCATCCGACTCGTCTATTTTTCTACTGTCCGACTCCCGACGGAAATGTATATGGTATTCCGCGTCTGGGCTACATCATTCGTGACCAAGTTTGTGGAAAGATTAGCCAGTACCAATTGTACATCCTTTCCTTGGAGGCCCTTTCCATATCCCGATGAGATGAGGTGATGGTGATAGTGAGTATGAGGGTGTGGAACCAGTGGAAACACTTAAACCTAACTTAAGCCTAATTAACCAAACTCTGGTGACCGTTGTGGTAATTTCCCTTTCAGAAAAAATCCCCGAGGTACCACCAGCGTCCAGCCGGGAATCAGACCCGATACATCTTGACTCGTAGTCAGGTGGACTGACCACCCCACACCACGGGACCGGTTTCCTTCAAAAATGACAGGTGTATTAATTAGTAATAACAAATTTACTGCATTAAAATGCTCCAAAGAGATGACTACATGGGAAGCTTCTTTGACATTGTGAATTTATATTAAAATAAATTTGTCAATCCAAATTACAGATATTGCTCTTGATAAATTTAAAAAAAGGTTGAAGTTAGACTGATATATTTACCATATTATATTTTTATAATATTAAAAGATTTTATTTTGAAGCCGGAGTCGAGAGTCGGTTCATTTTTACCGACTTACTCCCCGACTCCGACTACATAGCCCTGGTTTAAGTTGGGATGAAAGGGAATGAGAGAAAAATCCAGTTTTTTTTTTCAGTTTTAAACTTTTTTTTGGACAAAATAAATAAAATACTGCTCCAGTAAAAACACATAGTTTAATTTTCTTCACTTGGAGACCTCAACATTTCTTGAATATCTGTCAAGGGTGTCCTGGAATTTGATGACAACTTTTTCTCTTCATTTAAAAAGTTTCTCATCTAATGCCGCCATGCTCATGACAGATATTCAACAAATGTTGATATCACCATGTGAATAAAATTAAACTTTATGCTTTCAATGGAACAATATTTTATTTATTTTAGCAAAAAAAAAGTTTTACCGTAAAAACTGCAAAAAAAACTGGCCTTTTCTCGCGTCCCCTACACTCCCACCTTAAATGTTAAAAAATGCATCTTTGATGACATTTATCCCTTACCTCAAAGAAAAATGTTAAAAATATTTAACGCACAACATTTCCGACACGGATTGAAAGCCTCTGACAGAAGTGGTCATTAAATGGTAGCAGAGCGTGGTTTGGAATCCGTAATTTGTTTACAAAGCCCGTCCTAGCCCGGGTTCAATAAGGTAGAGAGGGGCGCGCGCGAGTTCCCAAGACGAGTCACTGTTTCCAGGGGGAGATCAATCAGGGTGGTATTTACCGCAGGCTACCGACATCCCTACACTATTAACTACTAACATGAGATGCTCCCCTCCCTCCTTTATTGGCCGCAATGTATTCAAATGGGCTTTACTTCCTCCCGACAACAAGGACATAAAGACACCCGCAACAGTGGCATCAGCTCAACTATGACCGGGGAGGACAGGTTTGGTTGTAGGATAGTATTCCCGACCTGGCATGGTATGTCAGGGCTTACCTTCGAGCATCTAAACCTATGGTAATTTCCTAACCTCCTTCCAGGCGAATTCCTTCTACATATCCTCACTATCCCCCTTCTTGGTTATATTATCAATAAATATCAAACTTATCTTTTAGACGTGTAACAAAAGAGGGCATCTTCGGCATCTATTACAACTTTTCATAATTTAATTTTTATAGAAAATTAATATAACTTTTGAAACTAGCGTGTTTTTTTCAAGCACTGCGTTTTACAATCCATTCGGGTTACGTTAATGGGATTAGGGAAGTTATATTTAAATGAAGTGTACCCGCATTTGCGTGGAGGGAGAGCAGAATACCATTTTAGAAAAACCACCCTCAGTACACCCGACCGAGATTCGAACCTCGATCTCTCCATCATCCGCAATCTAGTCTACTGCGAGAGTAGCGCGTTAGACTATGTGGCCACCGAAGTGGGTTAGCAGTTGTTCATTATTCTAAAACAAACGTTGTTAGGGATCTAACACAGTATACTTTGTTTGTTGCAGAGAAGGAAATATTAAGGTTTTAAAGTTTTAAGTTTATATAAATATGCTAAAATTGTTTTACAACCATAAAAGAATCTTGGAAAGCATCCGTCGATGTTTCTGTTTAAGCTATAAACTGTTGAGTTAAGGAAATAAATTAGGTTTACTTAACAGCAAAATAAAATCAATATAATTCAATAGGATATCGGTCAGCAAGCGAACTCAATTTCAGGCTCATATAGTCTGGTTTATCGGTGACGGCAAGGTCAGGGTTCAAAACTCGGTCGGATGTACCGAGGGTAGTTTTTACTTAAATGGTTTTCCAGTCTCTCTCCACTCAAATGTGTGTATATTTCTTATAAATTCTAAGCAACTCATTCTTACCCATACAGAGTAAGTTCACCCTGAAAGGTAACAGTCTTGCCTTGACGGACTTCACTATGGCCCCATCTTATAAGTTGCGCCATAGCGGAATCAGGCAAGGTAAGCTTGTTACCTTACAGGGTGGACGGACGAAGTGTACATGAAGATAATCCAGGAAGGTGATTAAGTCACGGCGGGAAAATTATATTATTATTATTATTATTAGCAGCAGCACCGCGTCTTACTACCTGTTCGGGTTATACACACTTACGCTAATGTGTAATGGTAGGGTGATTGTGAGATGAAATGGATGACCTACAGTTTAACGTGGAATCCACGAACCACGGTGGAGGCCTGGCACTCCACACATTCACAAGTTGTGATTAATACACGTCTTGTCAGAGGTGAAGGAAGGGTTTGGCAGTCAGATATATCTGTGCCGGGACCGAGGATTGAACCCCAGACGCCCAGCATAGAAATCTGACACCTTACCCCTAGACCGCCAGGTCACCGGGAAACAATCATTCAAAATTGGTAGGCATGGCCTTAAAACATCCGGATATAACTGATAAAATTAAACGCTACCCAACTTCTGTGGCTACATGGTGTAAGGTGTCACTCTAGCAACATACTAGACTACCGATTATGGGGAGACGAGGGTTTTAATCCTGGTCGGGTGTACTGAGTTTCTTCCTAAATGTGGTTCCAATCCCCTCCTCGCAAATGCGGGTACACTTATTCCAAACTCGACCTTATTCATCCCCAGCACATTAACGTATTTAGTACAAATGCGTATAACCCGAAAGGGTTATAATACACGGAGTTTAAAAAAAAATAGGACGCGGTGGGGAAAATAATAGTTCGAAATGGGTAGGTGTGGCCTCAAAACGCCTAAATTAAATATGTAAGACTAAACATCGGATAAACAGAAGATAGCCGACTTGTTTATTTGGTGCAGTGTCGATGGCACGACGATGGTGCGTTTGTCGACAGAACATGGACGAGACAGTCCCAACACATGTGAGGTATTTATTTGAAAACCCCCGCGGGCTCCTTCAATAAGTTTACACGACTCAGTGTTCATCACTCGGTGTATAATGAGTGCATGTCTATCGGCTAGAGTTGGTGGGGGTGGGGGGGGGGAGTCTAACGACGTGCGCCGTGACGAGAAACATTGTCGCCGGCGTGTACAAACACGGGTACGCTCAAACAACAAAAACGCGGGAATATATCTTCTACCTAACGGATGGGTCACCGGTGACGCGAACAGTGATGGAACACCGGCGCCCGACATTTCATTGCCAACAAACTGGAGAGCATTTTAATATGTTTGTTTTGTTATTTAAAATTGAATCATTCTATATGAAAAAAACCCGGTTTAAGCGGACATCCTTTGTTACAGATCGGCTTGATCAATATCTGTTCTAAAAAAACTATTTGATAATATGAGGCAACTCAACCTTCTATGCCCCTGAATCGAACCCCGATCTCCCAGTCATCGGCAGTCCAGTCTATTGCGAGGGTGACACTTGGGACCAATCATTATTATTATTATTATTATTAGCACCACGTCTTACTACACGTTCGGGTTATACGCACTTACGCTAATGTGTAGTGGCAGGGTGATTGTGAGATGAAATGAAGGACCTACAGTTTAACGTGGGATCCGAACCACGGTGGAGGCCTGGCATTCCCCACATTCACAAGATGTCTTGTCAGAGGTGAAGGAAGGGTTTGGTAATCAGATAAATCTTTGCCGGGACCGAGGAT
>CABFVX010000057.1:538490-555887 GCA_902151425.1 Timema shepardi
CCCTCTTCAAGAGCCTTATCTTTAATTTCCGGTCCTCCTTCTGGCGGCGACGCACTGTTGACTATTCAAGTGTTGCGGAGCGTGCAAGCTCCGAAAACTTGCCTCTTGTAATCTGCTTATTAAATGGGAAACAAGACCAAGTGGAAACATTTTCACGCACAAAATACACTACTTTTTTTCTATACAATTTGCTTTAAAAAAATCCCTTCTTAAAAATAAATATATCGCTTAGCAACGTTCTCCCTTTTGGAAGAGATAAGTTATGATGAAATAATTTTACTCTCTTATTTGAGATTTTTTTATTTTCAGTAAAAAGGGGATAAGGGAAGAGGAGTTGGAGAAAATAATGTTTCACTTCGTGTATTTAATATTACGTTCACCCGTGCAATTTAGAGATACGTTCTAGAACAATATTTTGCACAAATGTTGAGAGGATTCGGCCCACCGGAACTTGGTAAATTAGATGAACCAAGTAATGTGAATGCCCTACAGGAACGCGACAATAGACCACGTAGCTTAGTGGACAAACGATGTTGTTGAAAAAGACAGAGGAGAGAGACAAAGTCAAACCAAGGTCTTCCGACAGCGAGAAGTGAGGTCAGTCTACCATCGTCCGGACACGAGAGTCGAAGTATTCTACCAACGGAATAGGCCACAAATCTACTGTGTAACACCGAAGCGAGTCGAAGTAAGTCTCCCGACGGCGGGAATCGATGTAACTCCTTCAGAAAGTGTGAGCCGCGGTCAAGCCAACCTAGATTAACTTTTCGACGGAGTGAAATTCTTATTTAGTAGTTAAAATAGAGCGAATCGAGTTCGGTACTCGGAGGGCTTAGTGACAAAACTAGAAGATCAATTTGGTGATTTCGAAACTATTTTGCGAAACAGGTTGCATCTTAATATGGCACACTTAGCCAAGTCCGATAACACTTAGGCCAGTTTCATAGTCAAATTTAGTACGCCTCAAGTGCGGCGTTACACTAAATACAAGACGACACCTACCTAAACTCGAATGGAATGGGCCGTTCTCGCATAGGAAACTGGCCCATTCCATTCTGGTTTAGGTAGGTGTCGTCATGTACTTAGTGTAGCGCCGCACTTGAGGCGTACTAAATTTGACTATGAAACTGGCCCATAGTCAGACTTAGTACACCTCAAGTGAGGCGCTACAATAACTACATGACACCTTTCTAAACTAGAATGGAATGGGACAGTTTCATAGTCAGACTTAGTACACCTCAAGTGAGGCGCCACACTAAATACATGACACCTATCCAAACGAGAATGGAATGGGCCAGTTTCGCATGTGAAACTGTTCCATTCCATTCTAATCTAGGTATGTCATCCTGTATTTAATATAGCGTCACACTTGAAGCGTACTGACTATGAAACTGGCCCTTAGACGCCAATGTACAAAATAGAAAGAGAGTGAATAAAATGAGCAGTTAACCCTGCGAGGCCTCTTGTATATATAACACTTTCATTCTTCCTCTTACGAGTATAAACACTCACTCAACTATTTCAACTCGGACACTTATGGACAGCATTGACTTAAATTTCAAAATTGCCTTTCTCCTGTAACTATTCTAGATAGACAGACACATGCAGCGACGGATTTTTTTAATCCACACCCTGGCGGGAAGAGTCCTATTGGACATTTTAGTGAATAGACCAAATAGCCCGATTTGTACACGATTTAAAATAAATTAATCTTAAAAAAATAATTAAAAATCCAACAAATAAGGTTTTGATGATGTAAGACTAATTATTACTTTTAGGATTATTTAAGAATGTCGTTCTTTACAACTAGCCAAATAAAACGTGAATCTATGACCTTAAGCTTCGCCATAGTGTAACTTTTAAAGGTAAGCTTTCTACCGTTCGAGATTAACGTGTAACCTTTCTAGGTAAGCTTTCTACCTTTCAAGATAAACGGCCGGCCCAGATTTATCTGATTACCAAACCCTTCCTTCACCTCTGACAAGACATCTTGTGATTGTGAGGAATGCCAGGCCTCCACCGTGGTCCGGATCCCACGTTAAACTGTAGGTCCTCCATTTCATCTCACAATCACTCTACCATTACACATTAGCGTAAGTGCGTATAACCCGAACGGGTAGTAAGACGCGATGCTAATAATAATAATAATAATAATAATAATAATAATAATAATAATAATAATAATAATGGAGTGTACATCTAATCTCGTAACTTCATCAGCACCGCCCTAAATTTAACAAGCCCCTATACGTGTAGTTAACTACTTTAACTACTCAGCCCCGTGTACCTATTCTGTGATTGGTATTCTAGTCTAAGTACTCCTTTAACTAGCGCATTGTTTTCGAGGTTTGTAGCGCTAGTTAGCAAGCAAGACGTAGGGAGCAAAGAATCAAGCATGGTGGAACAAGTCTGCCAATTAGCTCAGAACTCAAGGAAGTAACGTCTTGAAGATGTTCTGTCTCATTGTGAGACGAGCATCACTCAAGTACACAGATGCAACAATAGGGCTCGCTAGAGTAGGCCACGAGTGTGGAATGACTTCTTGGAGGAACAAAGTAGTTCAGATCTGGAGGGGAAGTGGAATGTGGAACCGTCATCTCCGAGGGATTCTGCAGTTGTTTTGAAGAGTCCACTAGTATTTAGAAACATCTTGAAGAAACAGAGTAACCGTGGGCTGGAATGAAAGATTGGAGCCACCATTTTGGAGGGAGGGGTTTTTACCTATAGTTTTGAAGAGATAACTAGAATATATTAACTACTCTAAGGAACAAAATAACTCCACCTAGGATGAAATACTCGACCAACCATTTTAAATAATCACATCATGAAGGAACAAAGTAACCGTGGGCTGGAATGAAATGTTGGAGCCACCATTATGGAGGGGCTTTTACCTATAGTTTGGAAGAACTCACTAAATAATATAGAGTGCTTTATGGTTCAAAGTAGCCCCATCGCAAACTAAATTCTAAAGCCACTATTTCAGAGGAGTTTTCTAACGGTTTTGAAAATCTAAAAAGTAGGCCTACATATTGACAATTTGAAATAACAACGTCTTGGTCTAGAGTAAGAGATTCAAGCCGCCATGCTGAAGATGTTTTCTAGAAGTTGTTTTGGAGTTCACGAGTATATAAAGACCCAATGAATAAATGCACTATGTATGGCAGTGGCCTAAAGTGAAAGAGGACTGTGAATTCACCATGTGTGGAGGTTCTCTAGCTGTTTTGAATAGTTCACGACTATGTAGAGACATCCCAGGTTGAAAGACGAATGTGGAACCACCATGTTGGAGGGATTTTTTTAAAAGCTTGCTCTTTATATAAACACAGCGTTTTATCAGTAACCAACCAAGTGACAGCCTAGAACACACCCCTTACCGTTAAGCACCATCTATATAGGAACAAATACTACAGTCTACTTTTAAGCTCCACTTGGTAATAAAACTAGAGTCTTCTAAACTTGTAATCAAGCTAATTAAATTTTTCAGTAATTTATTCAAGGTATAAGCTTAAAAAAACACTGAGGCAGCGAAAAATAAAATGTATAAAATAAAATGTATTTTGGAGCGTTTTTAATAGTCTGGAAAGAAAGGTTACTTCAAGTAAAAACAATACAAAGTGCCTAAGAAAAAAGTTAAATAATGAATAAAAACCAACAAAAGTCAACCAACAATAAACGTAACAAGTATAGCCCCCTACCCCAAAGCCCCCCTCCCCCCTCTTCACCCAATCCTCACTGTTCCCTACGTTTATATTTTTCGGTGGTGTTCTCTTAGCTTGCTAGGCTACTCCCCAATACAGTCATGCCACGCATATTGCCTATCCATTTATTCACGCGGGCGCTTGTACAGAAATATCTTGGGATCTCGCTTCGTAGAACATTATCAAAGCTACCTGGGAAAACTTTACCCCCTCCTCCTTTTTCCTTTCCCAAAAACTTGTTGAGAGTTAACTTCGTTAAACTTGTATTTTATGAAGGTGCTGTGTCTAGCCATGGATAATGTGAAGAAATGTAAGGAAATTTAAAAGGGGAGTCCCCCAACCAAACTTTATTGTCGAGACAAAAAGTGCGAAGCTAATACTCTAAACTTTTTTTAAATATACAATTACAAATAACTCAGCTAAATAGAGTCCGAAATAATACACCCCCTTATTCTTCTCTTACACCCGTTCACCGTACCCGAAGGGTTGAGGGGGATGACCAACCATCTAAAAAAAATGACCCTACACAAAATATAATTATTTATATTAGACTTAGTATTTATATTTTTAAAACAATAATTATCGTATTTATAAAGCAAATTTCGTTAAAATAGTTATAGTTTTCGTAATAAAACTTTGATTCATGAACTAAAGAGTATAAAAATTTAGCACATTTTAAGGATTTTATTATTTTATTTTAACTATTTGTACAAACTTAAAAAAAAAGTCATTTTTGGTACTTGCATTATTTAAGCCTCTGTCCATAGTTAATATTTATAAAAAATCGTATAGTTTCTGGAAGCATTCAAAAGTAAACATTTTCTTGATCTCAGGCGGTTTTGGGAAACAAACTCCTCCTGTTCACTTAGGGTGGGACTGTTTGAGAACAGGGAAAAGGTTTTTTTCTTCAGTTTTTATAACAAAACATATTTCTGGTCAAAATAAATCAAATATTTCTGTATCATAACAATAGAGTTTAATTTTCTTCACATGGTGATATCAACAGTTATTCATGGCTGTATTTATTTTCTTTGGGAGATTAAGATAAATCGTGAGTTTATAGTTAAGCATTTTCAGAATAATTTATTCTTGTTTTTAAATGTATTAACGGCTTGCATGTAAATTATTTTTAATTTAGACATATCACTCTAAATTAAGGACAACAAACGAGGCAGCTGAGTTTATTTAAGAAACTATACATATATTAGCGTTGGCGGGAGAAAAATAAAATCACAAGTGGAATGTTACCCTCGGTGCATCCGGTCAGGATATGAACCCTGACCTTCCCCGACTCAACCCAATTTGAGCCAGGGGTGGATAATTTTTATTTAAAATGTGTTTTCCCATCGTGTTTCCTTTCAAACACATAAGTATTTCATCCGTTTGTAAGGATTTTTTGTTCTAAGTTGCCAGAAGTCTACTGGAAAAGTTCTAGAAACCCGGGTGGACAAATAACCTACTAAATCCTCCTCCACCCTCAAACCCTCAATGTATAAAGTATAATCACCCTCAGATTACCTCAAGACTATTAATTGAAATACATTTTTTTTAAACTCCATGGCTTTAGACCGAGATCGAGCTATACCGACCAAGCGGCCGCCACCGTTAGCGATGATAGTGCTAACATTTGCGGATAGAAGGGGTCATGGGGTCAGCACAACGAATCTTCCAAGCGTTAATCTCAGTTTCTAGACCGGAGCTGCTACTTCTTTATTCAAATAGCTCCTCATTTATCCTCGCGAGGCTTAGTTGACCTCGTTCCAGATCCATTGTTTCAAATATAAACTATGTAAGGGCCGGTGATCGAACCCGGATCTGTAGCTAGGAATAGTTTAATATAGAAACCATAGGCAATGCTAGATCTTATTTATTGGGAGGATAGAAATAATCAGGTCTGTACTAGTTTTTTTTTGGGGGGGGGGGGGGAGAGGGGGGAGGNAGTAGTGGGGAGTGGTCTAAATGCAAAGCTTATCTAGTCTGGTTTGCCGGTGACGGGGAGGTCGGGGTTCCAATTACAGCTATGTATCCTCAGTTGTTTTTTCCAAAATGGTTTTCCACTTTGACTCCACACAAATTCAGGTGCATTTATTCTTAATTTTACTTTCTTAATCCCCACAATATAGGCGGAATGAATAATTTTGAGTACATCCTAAACGTAACCCGGACCCGGTAACTTTTTTTTAAACTCGTTTGCGAAATATTTGAGCATAATTTTGGCAATACTTCTTTTGGAGCTCAACTTTCACATTCATACTATCCAAATATAAAAAAATATAAATTTATAAAAAGAGTAGAAAGCAAGACCAAATAATAATTGGGCTGAAATAATCTGTAAATGCACAATAACTTTGAATGGTTACTTTTTCCTGTTAAAAAACAAACAAAAATTAATCGCACCACAACGAAGAGAGTCCAACATATAATAGGAAAAACAAACTTATGTCACATTACTTGAGGTTGTGGGAAATGGGAGGAATATATATTAAAGCAAAACACGAGGGGAGGTCAAAAGGGTCCTAAAATGCGTATAGTAATAATTCTGACAGAAAAACGTAGAGAAAAAGAAAGAAAATCGAAGCGGTCCTTGCCTCACACGGCTGCGTGTATTTTTACAATATTTTGTAGAAGTAGACACTTGATCGAGTTGGGCTGAGTGTAACAATAGGAGTTTGTTTCTGTTCTGCTTCTAAGATTTAAAAAGTAATAAGATACTTCACGTGATTAATTAGTTCCGGCTTAGTTGTTTTTAATAAATACATTTGTAGATTCAAAATATATAAGATACAGGCCAAGTTGTGTAGGCTGTAAGAGTTGTGCGCGTTAAAAAAAAACTTGAGAATATATTTATTGTTTTGTGCACCTTGTTTTAGTACCTGTCGGTGACCTGGCGGTCTAGGGGTAAGGTGTCAGACTTCTGTGCTGGCGGCCGGGGTTCACTCCTCGGTCCCGGTACAGATTTATCTGATTACCAAACCCTTCCTTCACCTCTGACAAGACATCTTGTGAATGTGGGGAATGCCAGACCTCCACTGTGGTTCGGATTCCACGTTAAACTGTAGGTCCTCCATTTCCTCTCACAATCACCCTACCATTACACATGAGCGTAAGTGCGTATAACCCGAATGGGTAGTAATACGCGGTGATAATAATAATAATAATAATCACTTTGGGAAACGTTTCAGCTGTAGCTGCAGTTTAGATGATACCAGGTGTGAGAAAACTCGCAATAAATAATAATAAAAAACTGTGTCTCACTTCCCTCCATTTGGGTTGTATGATAATTACTTGCTTTGCTCGTAGAGGGTTCCGCCCCCAAATCCCCTAGTGAGTTTTCTTTTCAAGTGGATGTAAACTAATGTAATTCCAGAGCTGTTTTTTGATAGGTCTTACCGTTTAGCCACAAGAGACCTTCAAAGAAAGGTCCGCACCGATTTTAAAGTTGCTCCACCATTTTGAATTTTTTTCGGGGGTTAAATTTTTTATATTTTTGGAATTTCCCGTCGGTTACAGGATAAAAGCTAGAAGTTTGTCAAATTTCAAGTTTCTAGCTCATCTGGAAGTGGGTAAACATTAATGTCAGTGAGTCGGCCATGTCGCTTAAAGTAGTATAATATAATTCTCGTGGATTAGAATATATGAGTTATATATAATTGTATGAATGTGACCCAGTCTAGTCAAACCCCCGACTGATTCTATGTGAACCTACTTGACCGGTGTGACTTGACTGAACTTGACTCGATTGGACCTGGTTGGTGTGAAATTAGCCTTTCTCAGAAAACTATGCGGTATCTGCTAGTCAGCTAGCCAGCCTCTCAATTGATTAACCAACCAAGTAGTTCTGCTACCATGATGACAGGAACATAGTAGTTTTTAAGATTAGCAACGCCATCTATTTTTGAGGGTTGAAAGCTCAACACGCCACCTGGGAGGAGGAGCAACCTTAAGGAAAAGTTGGTGAACTTTTAAGGCGCACCAATGAACTAACCACTCAACTCAATGTAAACGAAGGTACATGCTGTCTCCTAGTATAGAGCCAGCGAGCCACCTCTTGAACTCTGGTAATATCCTGGTATGTTTAGAGACTTGTTGTACAAGACAAACAAAGAAAAGATAAACTAAACTCTCTCTTCCTAATGGTCGAACGGATAAATGGCCCCATTATTACATACATTACATAGAGGGTAATATGTTGGCCAGAGGTCCTTTACATGGAGGATATAAGGTAAGAGAGGAAATAAATAGATTGGTGCGAAGTCACAAAGGTTTATATTGTGCTGCTGAATAGTGTTTTGATCGTCGGGTAGGTAGGTAGGTAAGTAATCGTCTATATTAATAAAATGAAGCATTTGTCTGTTTGTCATGAGCATTGTGCGATATTTATCACACCCAGAGGTTTGGAAATTTAAAAACTAAGAGCCCCTGTGCTTGAACATGTGCACCTCGAAGTCGGAATTTTAAAATTCGGATTAGATCTTTATAAATTAATTAAAAACTAGATTGGAAGGGAAAAAATGTATAGATTTTATTATGTCTGTTTGAAACAATGCATTGCGTGGTTAGCCCGGGCAACGCCGGATATTTCTGTTAGTTTATAATCAAGTCAGAGATCCGCAATATTAACATGAACTATTTTTGTTTATTTTTACTATTTAATGCATACTATGTTCTAAATACAGGAGTTATATTAGCATAAGACTTACCGACTTGACTTAGGATAGAATACCTAACACTAAACACCACATGTAAACCAATACAAAAAATTGTAACGTGTGTAAGAGGCCTAAATATTGACCTATTTTTTTAGCACTTTGCCTTATTACCCATTCGTGCTGTAGGCATGTGTTCCTTGATTCGCTAATGTGCCAGGGATGAGTAAATTTAAATGTAGAGGAAGTACACCCGCATTCTTTTGCGGGGAGGGAGAGTGAACAACATTTTAGTAGATTCTGCCGGGATTCAAACCTTGACCTCATGTCGTTGGAAGTCCAATCTATTGCCGGAGTGATGCACAGTCTAAACACACCGAAACAGGTCGATAAAAGTTGTCATTTTTTTAAGCACCGTGTCTCACTACCTGTTCAGGTTTTACGCATTTGTATTAATTACTCTAATGATTTAGGGATGTGAAATGTTGAAATTTGAGGAAGTGTTCCCGCATTTATGAGGAGAGAAAGTGAAAAACAATTTTGGACAAACCACCCTCAGTATAACCGACCGGGATTCAAACCACGAATCTCCCCGTCATCGGGAATCTAGAATCCAATACGAGAATGACACCTTAGATCATGCGACCACCGAAGCGGGTCGCTAAAAGTTGAGGTCAAGGTTTGGTCCTGTCAGTCTATATATCCTCCTTGTCCCCCGGTGTAGCGGCGAGGGTGGGAGGAACAACAAGGGGTGCTGGATGAATCAGAGGGGAGGGAGAAGAATGAAATGACCCGCGGGCATGCGAGACCCGCATCAGTCGGAACAAAATACCGCCGTGTTAATACAGTGTGAGTACACGTGTCCACTTAAATATCCACAACAAGGGAACAGATTACTGGGCTCGAATAGTCGGACCACAAGTACCGGAACTCTCGGCCGGAACTCGAGCCCAAGCTGTATTCTACAGGTTGTGTCAATAGCCAGCCACAGACGACCACATTCTGCGAAACGTGTTTTCTACGGACATATATATATATATATATATATATATATATATGATGGATTAAAGAGCTAAGCTATTTTTGCTAAGCGCGGTTATAAGCCGTAAAATACATCGATAAATCGAAAAATGACGCCTGGATATGGGGATCAAACCCGGTATTTTTGGTTTACTACGCTAATGTTATTACCACTGAGCATTGTCGTACTAATTCAAAGGTGCTGGGTTCGATTCCCGTATCTAGGTGTCATTTTTATATTTTTATATAACCGTAATCCATCATAATATGCGTATTCGTAAAGTTTGTTTTTATTTATTTATTTGAGGTTGACGTGCACTTTATGAACCGACTGGAAGTATTATCACACGATACTTTCTATGAGCGAGAACGAAAGGGTCTACCAATTTTACCGGGAAAGGTATTTTCACATACCTTCCAGGGTTCTTTTACATCCCACAATTGACATGGGACTGAGAGTTTTACTTCCCCTACGAGGGAGAGATTCTTATCGCTCAAGAAGAATCCGTCGACCCCGGCTGGGTTTAAACCCACGAACATTGGATCCTGAGGCGAGAACTTTTATCTCAAAAGCACCGAGATCGACCACTCGTACAGGTGTCATTGTAGTATTGTCAGCATAAAGCCCTCCGGAGTCGAAGGTGGCTGCGTTATCTGATGGCTTGTGATCTTAATTGATCGCTCGTTCATATGTAGCTGACGATTTCTTCAAGTCCATGACAGACTCTGCCATAAAGTATGAGTGAAGAATGACCCTGAGCACAGGAATATTATTATTATTATTATTATCACCGCGTCTTACTACCTATTCGGTTTATATACACTTACGCTAATGTAAAATGGTAAGGTGATTGTGAGATGAAATGAAGGACCTACAGTTTAAAGTGGAATCCGAACCACGGCGGAGGCCTGGCATTCCACACATTCACAAGTTGTGATTAATACACGTCTTGTCAGAGGTGAAGGAAGGGTTTGGCAATCAGATAAATCTGTGCCGGGACCGAGTATTGAACTCCGGACCCCAGCACAAAAGTCTGACATATTACCCCTAGACCAACAGGTCACCAAATAGTACAGGAATAATTCCCGTATACATAATTTTTTCAATTTAAAGAATATTAATTAAATTTACTACATATGAATAGTAAAGAAAAATAAGTTTTAAAATGTTTTGAAACCTATCGCAATTACAATCTATCTTTCTCTGCATTAGAGTATCAATTGGTAATATAACAAAGAATTTTCAATTAAAATTAAGTAGAACTTGGCTATGACGAGCACGGATGCCCCTAGATCCCAGCTGTAATGAGAATAAAAAAAAAGCCATTATCATTTCAATTTATGCGTAATCTCATACAAATGCTCACTTTTATAACGAGCGTGCTACACGGCTATATTATACACATTTAACTGAAACTAGGAACACATGAAAACATTCTTAAGTACTTAGGTAGATGGAGATACCCAATTCTCGGAAATGTCAATTTTAAAATTCCTAAATAAAGACTAATTTAAATCGTATTTATTATCAATAATTATTGTTTCTAAGTAAGTAAAAATAAATAATTGTGTTTATTATCAAGTGTATTGTAGTCTTTACAAGCATGTTAATACAATTTATATAATACACTGTAAATATGTAATTATGTTATTTTCTTTCTCTAGACCTAATATTTCTTTTATTTTTTAAATCTATATTTTTATAAAGTTATTGAGAGTAAAAAAAAGAGGTATATTTAACTCATGAGTGATATAGCGAGTAGCAAGGTTATACCCAAGTTCTACCGTGTACAGTATAATAAATTATATTAAATTAAATTATAATAAAAATGTATGGACATACAAGAGGTGCGTTGAGAAATAAATGCAATTATAAAATTACTTGATTATGAACATTTGACGTTTATAAACTATAGCAAAATTAAAGGAAATAAAATTGAGTGAAATTAACAAATAACAATATTATTTGATGTGCAATGCATGTAATATAAGTGAGTGGAAAAATTCGATTGAGTCTTATTAAAATAACATTTGAAAAATAATTTTTTTGATATACATTAGAAATATAGCACATTAAAATGTACTATCAAAACATATTTAAGGTTCTTTAGAGGATTTTGAATTTAACAATACTCACACGAAGTAAAACTAAATAAAAGCTTATATCCCAAATTGACCACTTGACCCTTCAGATCCGAGTTAACCATATCAAAACCATACTTTTTTTTAAAAATCAGTAGCGCAGACGTAATCCTTTAATGCCTTTGCCACTTGAGAGTGCAGAAAAAAACACCAGCTACACTGTTAAAATTTTCTTCAAAACATTCCGATAACCAATAATTAGTTCCCTTAGTCCTGGAAGGAAACTTAGATCCCTCAATCAAAGATCATTTTGTAAAAGAGAAAGTAAAATAAGTGTTTGAACCGGTTTTTATTATGGATTATTATGACAAAAAGCGTTTAGCTATATATAGAGAAAAATAATTTTAGCTGTGATTTTTCTACTCCTGTTAGATTTAATGCTTTTCTTCTAATCCTTTTTTTAGCAAAAATACACAATTTAATTTATTTACCGGGTTTTTATGCCGAAATCCTATAATTTTATTTATCACAAGCTATAGGTCACACCTCCCACGGAAGCAGAAAGAACTATGGAGGAATAGTATTACGATATTAAGTTTATAACCTAATAAAAGCGTTGCTCACGGGGCTTAAGACATCAGTCTCGCAATATAGGCCTATGTCCAAATAAAAAATATATAAAAAACATAAAGAAACGTCGTTCATAAAACGTTACTACTCAATTTCGTTAAAATTAGTCCGTACATTTTACAGTAATCACGAAACAAACAAACAGATCGAAATGCCAAACGATCGAGTTAAAATAGGTCCCTCACCCCGCTCGGCCAATAACGAAATATATTAAGAATATTAACTATGGCACTTTAACGCTGAAACTGTCCGTTAAAAAGGTCGTAGATAAAATTATGCTAAAAATAGTCCTATTAACCAAGTTTAGTTTTAAAATAAATTCTTACTTTTCCATCAATGCGTATAGGAATTTCTTTAACACCCTATACATTGAGAATCGAGCAACAAACTATGTAGATTGCTATGGTGGAGATAAGAATGTACGCCACGTCCAACAAATTGTAGGGTGGTTTTCATTTTATGGGAGGCGGTCACGTTTTTTGAGACGTTTCAATTAAGACTCGAGGCATGCCAAACGTCTCAAAGTACCATATTTACTTGTAAAAGACTCCATTACAAAAAAAAAAGCATCAAAATATATACCCATGATATTTATTTTTACTCTGAATCTTACAACCCGTCCGATGTACTTGCATTTAATTCCACTTATGAGGTAGAGGGGTTGAGAGAAGTTTTATATGAAATGTGCTCTCTCCAACTAGGAAAATCCCACCCTCAGTTCACCCAGCCGAAATTCGAACCCCAACCTTCTCGTCAGAAGCTCTCAAGTCTATTTACAAGAGTGACGCATTAAGGTGGGAGAGTAGGGGACGCAAGGAAATATAAGTGTTTTTGCAGTTTTATAGCAAAACTATTTTTTTTTGGACAAAATAAATAAAATATTGGTTGAGTAGAAACATAGAATTTAATTCTCGTCACATTGTGATATCAAAAGTTGTTGAATAGCGGTCATGACTCATGAACATAGCAGCATTAGATGAAAATTTTAAAAAAAGAAAGAAAGGTGTCATTAAATTTTATGACTCTTGGAAGATACCCGACAACTGTTGAGGTCACCATGTAGAGAAAATTAAATTTCATGTTTCTACTGGACTATTATTTTATATAGTTTGCATCCCCCCCTCCCAAAAAAAAGTTTGTTATAAAAAATTTAAACAAATTTGCCCTCATCTTCTTCTACACTCCCGCCTTAAGTCAATTGGTAAAGTACCGCTTTTTTAATCGAGAGGTCCTGGGTTCAATTCCTGGTGAGTATAAGAAATAACCCGCCTCTGTGGCGTAGTTGGCTAACGCGTTTGTCGCGTTGAGCTCGACTGCTGAGGACGGGGAGATCGAAGTTCGAATCTCGGTCGGGTGAACTGGGGGTGGTGTTTCCTAAATGGTTTTCTACTCTCACTCCACGCAAATACGGGTTCACTTCCTCTAATTCAACCTTCCCAATTCCTAATCCATTAGAGTAATTAGTACTTAAAGCGTATAACACCGAACGGGTAGTAAGACGCGGCGCTAAATATTATTATTATTATTATTATTATAAGAAATACATACACTACTGGTAAGGTTAGACATGGAATCCAACTGCGCAACGGAGGCACGTGTGGTTGTATTGTATTGGGGGTAGATACGAGCAAGTGGTAGGTATTTACTCGTGTTGAAATACCAGCGTGCTGAACCACAGAACCGACTCAATTGCAAGTAAATGTTTTTAGAACAGACGATCGCAACCACAGGCTTACTCGTGACCACCCAACAAAACTGTCAACTATTATTTTACTGCGATTTGTTTACGCGCGCGCACATTCCGTTTTACAATTATTGCGCTAATAATAAGCTGGTGTTTCCACAGTGTATACTCGAGATACGGCCGCCAATACGCCTGCAAGGCGGACAACGGAGTACAAAGCACCTAGTAATTTACAAGGGGACCTGACAAACGGTGGCTATTAGTCGGCATACAGCATCCATTGGCGACTCTAGCGCGGACCTTGATGTTTAATACTTCCACTGCCATTACGGTTGTCTGCAGCTAAACGGACATTTAGATATTCTCATTTTTCACTCCCTCCCCCGCCTGCCACTAACAGTTGCAAATTCACGTAAAGTATATTCATATCTATACACACCTAACTCTTTCTATATATCTCTTTATCTATCTATCAGTGACGGCTCGTCTATAGGCACTGAGGAACTGCAGCACACCTTATTTCCATTGTATATTATCGATAAGATTTAATATAATGAGTACTTTTTTCTTTAATTCTTTCTTTATTTTTGTAGTACAATATATATTCCTTAAGCTTAGTTTCAGTACTTCAGTAGCCATCCCCCAGTTTATGAAAAATATACAAAAATCTTTGTATGGAACTGTGCGTTTCACAGTGCCAGCGACGTGGTGTTTGACTGTTATGCGAATGCGCACATAGGAGGGGGGTTAGGTAGGAAGGCGGGACTGCCAGGTAGAGAGAGTACTGTTGTTCTCGCAGTGCCGGCTCTGGCGTGATTGTGGAAGGAAGTTTTTTTTTTTACTCAGCGTGTGTTGTGCTTAAAAACTGTGTACCATATTCTTGAATGTGATAAAGTGTAGAAGAGTGTAGAATTAGATTATTATTCTTCTTCCAGCTATTCTATTTGATTCTCTTTTTTTTTCGGTTCTTTTATTTAACAAAAAGACTAAATGCACTTGCAGTACTTTCAATGGAGGAAAATTTCCTCAAATGTCATCCAGAGATCAAGGAGAAAGTTATTGAACTTTTTGCACAAATTAAAACAAGAAGAATGGATTTCATTTTAAATGAATAGATAAAGCTTGAACTGTAACGATTTAAGTTAAGTAAGTAAAAAAGTTTGGTTTTATTGTTAAGATTTTATCAAGTTCCTTAATAATTTTTTTTAATACATGTTTTTTTTCCTTTTACATAATATTAAAACAAAGGCTAAATTTTTTCTGGAGCAGCACCCCCTAATAATTTTAGCTACGAGCCGCCACTGCTATCTATATATTCATCTCTATAACTTTTAACAACACTACTGGGTTTTAGAGGAAATGGGCCCGCGGGATCACGAAAGGATAGCGATGGAACCGTTTACGAGAAACCTCCTTCAGTACATTCGTGCCGGGATTCTAACTCCGACCTCTGGATTATAGACTTATCAGACTGGAAGAAATTGATTGACGCCTTTGTACGCGTGATAAGTGGCATATATAGGATTTATTATGAGTGGAGAGGGAATTGACATAAAAAAAAAGGAGTTTTGTTCATAATATGATTGCTAACGATCATGTTAGATATTCAATTATAGTTGTTACTAAAATGCTATACTAATGTATAATGTAGTCCAGTTAGAAACCTGGAACCCGTGAAAAGCAAGGTCGGGATTTTTTTTAAAAAACTTAATCTCTGTGTATTTTAGAAGTGATTAAGCTCGAGAGTCATTTTTATTATTGTAGATTTTAATGTTACCGTTGAAAGTATAACTATTGTTTGTAACTTGAGAACGAAAAGATATAGTAAAAAAAAGTTTTAAAACAAATAATGTTTAAAATGTTAAAAAATAAACCATTGTAGGCTTGTTGCAAACATTTATATAGAGAGAAATAGATCAAGACTAGAGCGTCTTAGATTACGTCAAGCACATTATAAGAACAACATGAGGATTTAATTAAATCTGTGGAATTCAAAATGATCTTGGACGAGTGGCTTAGGAAGATTTTAGAAAGTGATTCAGATATGGTTAAGTTTTGGCTGTCATACATTCTCGATGTTACAATTTTGTTCCAGCATCATCACTGCGTCAGATATCTATCAAGTTGTCACAACATCCTCCCCTTATTGACAGCATATGTTAACATAATTTATGTACACTTTCTTTATATTTACTACTGGAGAATGTCAACAATAACAGAATATTAAAAAAAGGCTCATATGAATAGAATTTATTCATGATTAAGTGGAAAAAACTACAGAAAACTTATCTTGTATCAAATTATTGAGATGACAATGAACAAGCAGTCTAAAAACAGGAAAAGGGGAGATTATTATTATTATTATTATTATTATTATTATTATTATTATTATTATTATTATTATTATTATTAGCACCGCGTCTTACTACCCGTTCGGGTTATACGCACTTACGCTAATGTGTAATGGTAGGGTGATTGTGAGGTGAAATGAAGGACCTACAGTTTAACGTGGAATCCGAACCACGGTGGAGGCCTGGCATTCCTCACATTCACAAGATGTCTTGTCAGAGGTGAATGAAAGGTTTGGTAATCAGATAAATCTGTGCCGGGACCGAGGATTGAACCCCAGCCGCCAGCACAGAAGTCTGACACCTTATCCCTAGACCACCAGGTCACCTACAAAAGGGGAGAATAGATAAACCCTATCAAGAACCACGACGTGATTGCAATATACATTATCAGCAGGCCAGCTGTGAAATATTTACGAGAGCAGTGTCAGTAGAAAGTAGAAGCTGATGTTTTAAATGAACTAAATAACGAGGTAGTCATCGATAATGTAGCTGAAATAGTTCCGGGATTAAGTTTACTACTAAGCGCTAGGTTTGAGCCCATGAACATCGGGTAATGAGACGAGCACATTACCCCGAGACCACCGGGCTCGGCAAATAATATTAATAATAATTATTATTATTTAGCACCGTGTCTTACTACCCGTTCAGATTATACGGTTTTAAGTACTAATTACGCTAATGGATTAGGAATTAGGAAGGTTGAATTAGAAGAAGTGAACCCACATTTGCGTGGAGGGAAAGTGGAAAACCATTTAGGAAAAATCACCCCCACCTTCCCCCAAGTTCACCCGACCGAGATTCGAACCTCGATCTCCCCGTTCTCAGCAGTCGAGCTCAACACGACTAGCGCGTTAGCCAACTACGACCAACGAGGCGGGTAGTGACTAATTAAATGTGGTCAATGTTTACATATTTTTCAAAGTGAAACTTTTACTATGCTATTTGTTGACGTATCTCGTTCCAGTTAGGACGGCGATAGCGACAAAGTACGAAAAAACATCTCCGCCCACAAAGCCAATAACATCCATCTTCATTATCTGGCAAGGTAAGAAGTGGAAAATACAATGACAGGGACATTTTCTCGGTTATATATATAAAAAACTAATCTGGAGTGAGTCTGGAGCTATTTAAAATTTCATTGGCATTTCCCCAGTAATTTATTCTGTGTTGTCAAGGTCCCCTCTCACCCCTCTGGGTGTCAAAATGTCAGCAAGCGACTCGCTCGTCTTTTGTCAGTGGCAACAAAGAGACCCTAATGGTGCGAGACTCCTATTTGAGGGGGGGGG
>CABFVX010000057.1:557169-574731 GCA_902151425.1 Timema shepardi
GTGACGGGGAGGTCAGGGCTGGTTTGACGGTGACGGGGAGGTCAGGGTTGGTTTGTCGGTGACGGGGAGGTCAGGGCTGGTTTGACGGTGACGGGGAGGTCAAGGTTGGTTTGACGGTGACGGGGAGGTCAGGGTTGGTTTGTCGGTGACGGGGAGGTCAGGGTTGGTTTGTCATTGATGGGGAGGTCAGGGTTGGGTTTTTGTTGACAGGGAGGTCCGGACCCCTAATTTTGAAACGTGCAAATAAGAATCACCATTAGCACGGATAGATGATGCAAAAACCACAACAATAAATCACTATTCAAAAACCACCCTTAGTTCACTGAGCCAAGATTCGAACCTTTGCCTCCTCGTCAACAACTATCGAGAGCTATCTGCTAATCACGCGCCCGCTCGTCAGTTTGACCGAACACTAGAAATCGGCCAAGGTCGCTTTCACTGTCCCTTTTAAAAATTGCAACTCGATTCGGGGAGATCTTTTTTTTTTTTTTACAATTTGTCCTGTTCTTTACTGCTGGTTTTTAAAGATCACAAATACTAAATAAAAAACCACTATATAGAATTTTATATATATATACTATATAGTGGTTAGATATATATATAATTTTAGGAAGTTAGAGCGATTGACGGTCCAGTACGCTCTTCACCAAAACTGATAAATCCTGCTAAAGTTAACATAAAATATATATTATGCTTCATACTCTACCTCCATATAAATTCAGACACATTCCCTATAAATTGAACCTTTCTAACCCATTACACATTATCGTAATTAGTACGCTACGTACGCGTCTAACCCAAAAGGGTGGTAAGACGCGCCATATAAAAAACACACAGCTAGATTCGAATGAGGGTCCCTTCTACTTATAGCCAACTTCTAGTCATTCGCATGCTCGAACGTAGCGAGCCAAGGAATTTATCCATTCAGGAAGCTGCCCACGCAACCCAAGTTTCCAAATCAGGCAGGACAGAAAAAAAGTGTTTGTCATGACTGGTTGTACGTGACCAGAAAACGGTCATCTTTGAAACGATTTGTGATTCTTTCTTCTGAAAAAGAAAAGGGTAGAGAAGATGGTGAAAGGAGAGGGCAGAAGATAAAAGATTGTTTTGATATTTTTTTTAATATCAAAGAACGAGAGAAAAATATAAAACACAGAATTCTAAACTTTTCTTTACAAACAAAGTTGAAAAAGAGGAAAACGAAAACAAAGTGCTCCCAAGAGGGTTTGAATCAAAATCAGATCTAGTCGCCAGAGGGTTGCAGCAAAGATAACAATAGTGAGAACCCACATCGGTGGGCACGCGGACACGTAAGTCACGCGCACGTATCAATATAATATGTGGTTTGCCAGTGGCAGGGAGGTCGGTATTCTAATCATGGCCGAATATACTTGGAGGAATTATTACCATTTACCACTCTCCACGCAAATGTAGGTGTATTTCATCTCAATTATACCTTTCCCATCTTTACACTCTTGGTGTAAATATGCCGATTGCCTGATCGCGTAGTAAGACATGCTGCAAAGAAAAAAAAAATCTATGGCAAGAAACGGTAAGAGAGTTACCAAAGTTTTTTTTTTAATCATTACGTTAAACGCCGATGTTTTAAAGGATTACCCGCCTCGGTGACGCTGTTGGCTAACGCGCTTGTCGTGTTGAGCTCGACTGCCAAGGACTGGGAGATCGAGGTTAAAATCTCAGCCGGGTGAACTGGGGGCGTTTTTTCCTAAATGGTTTTCCACTCTATTTCCACGCAAATGCGGGTTCACGTCCTCTAATTCAACCTTACCAATTCCTAATCCATTAGCGTAATTAGTAGTCTACTTTGGGAATGCCAGGCCTCCACCGTGGTTCGGATTCCACGTTAAACTGTAGGTCCTTCATATCATCTCACAATCATCCTACCATTACACATGAGCGTAAGTGCGTATAACCCGTACGGGTAGTAAGACGCGGTGCTAATAATAATAATAATAATAGTAGTCTACTTAAAGCGTTCTACCCGAACGAGTAGTAAAACGCAGTGCTAAATAATAATAATATTAAAGGAGTAATATCAAGTTTTAGGAATGAGGAAGGTAGTATAGAATAAGTGCACTTGCATTAGTTTGGGAAAGGGGATGGAAAAGCCACAGTGATTAATCACATTTGGGAAACAAAAACCCCAATGCAGCCAGCCAATATTAGAAGCTTTATCTCTTTGTAACAATATGATTCAATATATTGCGAACTTGACGCCATAGACCACGTGACAATCGGTATGGGTGATTGCAAAGTTCGCCAGGTGTTAGGTTTAGACTACCGTATTTAATTAACTTAAAACTTTTTTTTTTCTTTAATCTCAAAACTTTTTATCCACGAAAATGTATCTTTCACTACGCTTGTGTTTCCGCGAGAACAAGTGACGATAAGCGAGCGTGAGCCTGGCCTCTTCCTATCCCGGGGCTAAGCCCCCCCCCTCCCACACTTCTTTTAGCCCGGGCTCCTTCACTGTAATAAGATGAAATCAGCGCAGCGTTGCCTAACCCTGGCCCGGCCTGTCTTCTCCAATTACCCTCCATCATACTCAAAAATCCTCCTTCCACTTGAATTAGGCAACAGCTGTATTCTTCTTAGGGGTTGTGGGGTTCAACATTTAATCTATCACATTGTGGTTCAACCATTCTTCCTTGATAATGCAGATGTACTTCCTCTGAACTACCCTTTGAATTAAACCATTAATAACCCTTTTGTTAAAAGCATTACTAAAAAAAAAGATACTAACATGCCTTTTTTAGTTGCGCTTTTTGCACCACGTCTCATCCTCTGTTGGCTATTTGAATTTTTAATCATGATAATGTTATAGAAATGATGATAAAGAGAGTTTCAAATAAAACGCACCCGCATTTTATTAGAGAGAGAGAGAGAGCGTGTGGGAAACCAATAGATTAAAAAAAACCTTAAGAGATTTGAACCCCAACCTTCCCGTCATCTGCAAAACCAGACTAGAGGACCGACGCGGGTATGATGAAAGCTCAACACCCTTTTGAAGGGTTGATAGCCGCAGTTCCATTCGACCTACCAGCTTGTTAGAAAGCTGCTGTAGGCACAAAGGGTCACATGTAGCTCTATAATGCCCCCTCTTCGCACAGGACCGAGTTGAAACAAACACGGTTTTAGATTTGCTGCCAGAACAACTTTCTGGACTATTTGTTGAAAACAAGGTTAGTCTGTAGAGAGTTCGCGAGACTTATTACAGAGAACCAAGGCTGGACTACAACGTAATTTATTTTAAATTAATATAAAATATAATTGCTGTAGTGGATGCGGGAGGGGGGGAGGGGGGGTATGAGAGAAAATATATGGCTTTCTATATTTCAAGGAGAATATAACAGCCAACATCACCAGTGGACGCGCAGACTAAATGTCTAGCTCGTATAGAGTGGTTTACCTGTGTCGGGAAGGTCGTCTGTTTCCAAATACCAGTCGGTTGTACTGAGAGAGTTCTCCTCCCACACCCTGAATGGTTTCCTTCACTCCCTCCATACAAACTCGGGTACATTTATTCTAAATGCTATCTTCCACAATATATATACACCCGCACCGGTGGACACACAGTCTAAATTTCAAGCTCATTTAGCCTGGTTCGCTTGTAACAGGAAAGCCAAGGTTAGAATCCCAGTAAGGCGTGATGGAGGTTGAGACGATTTCCCTCTCTCCCCCCACACAAATGAGAGTACATTTACTCTAAATTCTACCTTTATACTCCCTAATATGGTAGCGTAATGTATATATAATCCAGACGCGTAGTGAGAAGCGATGGAACGAAATAATATAGCAAAGCAAGCAAGTAATGAGTAAAAAAAATAATTGTTCACACCATGTTTAATGTTTACCTTTCTCCTCAACACAAATATAAAGTATTTCAAGAGATTAGCTTAAGCTATGCCCTTAAACGAGCTATAAATTATTGTTTGGTAAGTGTAGATTAAGCCTAAGAGCAACTTGATAAAGGTTTTTATTTTAAATTGTAAAGGTTTAGTTTAAAAGTTTTAACTTTTAATTTCCTCGCTGGCTGTGGACGAAAAAAGATGCCTGCCTATAGAGATGAGAGCATTCATTGTCTTTTGGATTTTTTTTTACTACACACAAAATAACTGCGTGGTAGTCAGAAATTACAAAAGGAAAGTCTTACTAGTTTCAAAGTGGTACAAAAATTTAAGACACTATGCAAAAATAAAGAGGAGCTGTTGCAAAACACATAGCTTAGCGTATGAATAAATTTAAGTGGTTCAGATAACCTTTTTAAACTGTCAGATAATATTATTGCTATGGTGAACCGAGTGTACTTAAAAAAATAGGTAGTCCATCAGTCAGGTAGTGGAATAAAGTTAACCTATAGATATTGATTAGAGACGAAGTTTCAAAAATTTTCAAAATTAATTAAATATAGCCCACTCCAGTGACCATATGGTCTAAGGCATCACTTTCGAAATATACTAAACTGCCGACGACTGGGAGATCATGATTCGAATCTTAGTCGGGTGCACTGGATACGGTTTTTTACTAAATGCCTTTCTATTCTTCCTCCACGCAAATGTGGGTACATTTCCTCTAATTTATATCTTTCTCATCCCTGACAAATTAATGTAATTAATATTTTAGCGTACAGCCCGAACGGGTAGTAATACGCGTTGCTAAATATTACATATATATATATACGTCTTACTCTAAATCCGGACTATACGAATTTTAATTACACTAATTGAGAAAGGATGAGTAAGGTAGGATTAAGAGGAAATGAATCCGAACTTTCGTGAGGAAAGAATGGAAAACCATCTATAAAAACCAGAACAGTAAAATCAGTACAACTAGCCGTGTTTCGAACACTGACTTCTCCGTCACTGACACCAGACAATATGAGCAGCCTGACATTTAGTCCGCGTGCCCACCAGCACGCACATATAGACGAGGCGTAAGAGCTTTCGATTTATCAACCTCCCTCCACCCCCCGCCCCTTTCCCCACACACGACGAACGAACTGAGAAAACTAGAAACAGATCTTGCCTTTCTCGGTTCCGTGATAGATGACTATTATTAAAATAGAGCTAAAAATAGCCGGCATTGAGGCACATTCACAAATCCTTGCCCGAATCGAGGAACAAGACATGTACAGCTCCAATATTTAGTCGTGGCCAGTCTGGATATGCTAGTGTCCATACCAAGCACACCCTCTTGGCCGAGTGGTCAGGGTGGCAGAGGGCGAGTCAAGCGAACCCTAGTTTGGTTCTGGTGCAGTGGCGGATCCAAGGTGCAGGGGGCGAGAGGGGGCGATCACCTTCCCCACCCCCTGCATAAAAATTAATAAAACATATTGAAACCAATACCTTTATGATGTGAATAATTTAAAGACTCTTAACACCTTCATTGCCCTATCTCCCTCACCCTAACTCCTACATGACCTACAATTTCCCTCACCCCATCTCCTACATGACCTACCATTTCCCTCGCCCTAACTCCTACATAACCTACACTTTCCCTCGCCCTAACTCCTACATGACCTACCATTTCCCTCGCCCTAACTCCTACATGACCTACCATCTCCCTCGCCCTATCTCCTACATGACCTACCATTTCCCTCGCCCTAACTCCTACATGACCTACACTTTCCCTCGCCCTAACTCCTACATGACCTACCATTTCCCTCGCCCTAACTCCTACATGACCTACCATCTCCCTCGCCCATAACTCCTACATGACCTAACCACTCTTTAAACTTATCTCTAATGTGCAGCCAAGCAAGTGGTTTGAAACTTAAAAGTGTCCAGTAATATAATTACTAATTTTAATATAATGACCAAGTATTTGTAATAAATACATATTTTTTCTATTAATACCAAAACATTTTAGACCTATTTATCACTTTGATTGTGACAGTGACTTTATTTTTATTTATTTTTTTGCATTAAATTACAAGTTTATTATTCAAAACTGTGTTTTTTCCTACAAGTCCTCATATTATTATTAATTATAATTTTTTTTTATAAAATATCAATATTATTATTAAAATTACTATGAATTAAAATCCTTATTGGTTAATACTGACAGCCTCTATGATCCATCCAGTGGCCAGAGTTCCTTGCTACAAATTCAAAGGTCCTGGGTTCGATCCCCAGCGCTTCCAGATTTATATGTGAAGCAGTGGGTCTGGAATAAGGTCAGCTCAGCCTCGTGAGGTCAAATGAGGAGCTACTTGAATAAAAAAAAGTAGCGGCTTCGGTCTAGCTATACAATTGACGGGTTCGTTGTGCTGACCATATGACACCTCCTATCCTCAAATGGTGGCCCTATCTTCGACAACATATGGGGGTATAGCTTATTTTCTGGTTGATGCCATGGCGTTCTTTTAGTTAAAATTATTGAATTCATACTTGAAGGAGCCTTATGTCAACCAATCACCCCCGATAACAAGCCCTGGATCCACCTTTGTTCAGAAGACGTATGAAATAATCAATCTATTCGGTTTTTATCAATTCGCCCAGATATTATCATTATTTTGATATAATATGCTCTAGATTAAGATAATTCATACGATAATGCAGTTTTGTGCTATCAGGATAACAATAAAACGAAGAAAGAGAACACATTTACTCAAATTATTATTAATCAACTATGCATCTAATTTACTCCAGAGAATGTGTTGTGAAGATATCAGTGCACTAAACCAAGCGAATGAGATGGTCGGTCGTTCAGGATAGTGGACTTTACGGTGTATAATAATTTCCATATATAACAAAGGAAACATTCGAAACACTAAGGTCGACTTTCGATCAGCAATAGAGAATGAGGCATTGCTTCCCAATAGTAGACTTTACGGTGACGAATATTTTATACAAATAACAAGGGAAACATCCCAAACAGTAAGGTCGACCATCAATTAACAAACTGAGAGTAGTTTCCAAACTCTCGAGTGAGTCGATGGTCTCATACTATCGAAACACTCGACAGTTTTCATCCGATAACGCCCCATCACCGATCCAGAAGATCCCGAGGAGTTGCAGGCCTACGTCATATCCGACCTCGACCACTTAAGAAGGGTTAACAATTTCCAATCAGATACAAACACTTCTTATTAGAAGAACGCCCGACCCATTCATGACTCGTCACGGCTATTTATAGACACGGCTATTCTGTTAGGGTCAGAAAAAGGAAGAGAAAAAAAGGAGAGATCCTAAAATGACCATCAGGAGAGGACGGGGGGGCGGGAATATGAACAGACACAAATTATGAAAGACACTGAACATTTATTAGAAAACAAAAACAGAAGATTAATTAATTATAGATTAACAAGAATAACATCTTGACAATAGATTTTTAAATGTGGATTGAACTAAAGAGAGGTCACGTCATTTGATCTTTTAAAACGAAATAATAAATAAACAGATTAAGGGAACCCGTGCGTGCGCATCTCGAACGCATAAGACGAGTCTAAACTTCGTTCAAACTCTCTACCAACGTTACACGAATAATTTTACTCGTCAATAAACAAGGAGTGTAACGTTTCTATATGCTATATTTACTCCATTAAGTTGGGGGAGGGGAAGACGAGTTAAGGAGAATTAAGACGTGTTAAGAGCAGTATTTTGGAAGTTTTTATACTAACACTTTTGTTGGCAAAGTAACCTCAACCGTTCTTGAATAATTGTTAAGGGTGTCCTGGAATTTAATTACAACTTTTTTCACTTCATTTAAAAAGTTTCTCGTTTAATACCGCTCTGCTCATAGCAGATTTTCAACAACCGTTGGTATTACCATGTGAAGAAAATTAAACTTAATTATCTACTGGATCAATATTTTATTTGTTTTAGGAAGAAAAAAAAATTCGCTATAAACACTGCATAAACACTCGCGTTTCCTTCACTTCCACCTTAAGGTGAGGTTGAAGGTACGTTGAGATAAATGTTGTATACCCTTCGTTTACCTTGAAAGGTAGCAAGCTTACCCTACATAGTTCTATGAAGCAGCTTATAAGATAGGACCAAGTGTAATACGTCAAAGTAAGACTGCTCCCTTTCAGAGTATATTTTTAAATTAGTTTTCAATGCACAGTAAGTTGTCTCGACAATTGAATATCTGTCATTGGCGACCTGGTGGTCTAGGGGTAAGGTGTCAGACTTCTGTGCTGGCGGCCGGGGTTCAATCCTCGGTCCCGGTACAGATTTTTCTGATTACCAAACCCTTCCTTCACCTCTGACAAGACATCTTGTGAATGTGGAGAATGCCAGGCCTCCACCGTGGTTCGGATCCCACATTAAACTGTAGGTCCTCCATTCTCACAATCACCCTACCATTACACATTAGCGCAAGTGCGTATATCCCGAACGGGTAGTAAGACGCGGTGCTAATAATAATAATAATAATAATAATGATAATAATAATCTTTTCTGTGTCATATTTGTGTTATAAGGTTTTCTCCAATCGGTCTATATCCTCCCAGGCTTCCTCCCTTGCTTCATATTTAAATTTTCAGTTCCTCTTCAATCTATATCCTCCCAGGCTTGATACTTATGTTTTCAGTTCCTCCCCAATCTATATCCTCCCGGGTGACCTGGCGGTCTAGGGGTAAGGTGTCAGACTTCTGTGCTGGCGGCCGGGGTTCAATCCTCGGTCCCGGCACAGATTTATCTGATTACCAAACCCTTCCTTCACCTCTGACAAGACATCTTGTAAATGTGGGGAATGCCAGGCCTCCACCGTGGTTCGGATTCCACGTTAAACTGTAGGTCCTCCATTTCCTCTCACAATCACCCTACCATTTACACATTAGCGTAAGTGCGTATAACCCGAACGGGTAGTAAGACGCGTTGCTAATAATAATAATAATAATAATAATATATCCTCCCAGGCTGAACTCATCATAGCCTCGCTAGAGTTGAGATAATCCGGGGTAATGTATTTATACGCACTGTTGTCACCGGAAACTTTTCCGCGGGGGTAAAGAGGGGACCACGGTTGAACAGAACAAAGACGGGGTCCACGCAGTCTTGCAGTCCTATGGACAGGGAAAAGGGAGAGGTTCGAGTCCCAGTCAGCTACTTCCAGTGAAAACTTGACTGGCAAGATCAAAGGTACAGGATTATTTTTGGTAATAACTCAGTATAGATGTGACGATCGAATCTTATGGTATTCAAGAGGTTCGAGATTCGTAAAATTCAAATAAAGTATGTCGAATACAATAATTTGAAGACCTTAACTTAATATAACAATGTTATACAGTTGATAAAAAGAATAATATAAACTCTAGAAAATGTGAGTGCAACAAAATCACACAAAAAAATTACATCCAATACCGTTTCAGGCCTCTGGCCTGGGTCAGTTTTTTTATTCAAGCCATATATTTTCCACTACCGACTGGCTATGCCTGTAATAGGTGGTAAAACATTGCCGCGCCAAGCCAAAGGTCCCGGGTTCGATTCCTGTATCCAGGTGTCATTCTTCAGCTAATTTAATTAATAAAATTGTAGTTTCCCTCCATGCGGACAATGATTTGCAGCCATGAGTTGATATTCATTACATCTGTATAAGCCTTTATTTAAAAATTAAGATTAAAATTGGTTTGTGTATAATTCAGAGAATCACTGTCGAAAGGAATCTCTTCACATTTTAAATATTCAGACATGTGATCAACTCCTCTCGGAATAGAACCAGGGTCCTCTAGACTTGTGGTCGAGTAGACGAACCTCTCCACAAGGGAAGGGTGGGGGAGGGGGAGGCGGGGACTTAAAAACCAACAACCACCCGCATAATTGGACACGCGGACCAAAAAGCTAGGTTCATCTAATATGGTTAGCCGGTGATGGGGAGGTAGGGGTTAGAATCACGGGTGGTCTTAGTGGAGTGGGGGGTGGATTTTCCTAAACAGTTTCTCAACTCTTTCCCTCCATGCAACTGCGGGTACAATTTCTTACTACACCATTTGTGCAGTTAAATGCTTATATCCCGGATGGATAGTAATACGAGAAAAAATAAAATAAAAATTATAATACTAGCCCCAAAGAGGGTTCAGAAGTCATGCTTGCAAGTCCGGCCCTTATCTAAGCCTTCAATTAGAATATCTGTTTGTTTTAACCCTAACTTCCCCTCTTTCAATAAATAGCAGAGTAATTCAGTAGAGAAATGGAAGGAGAAAATGGGGGAAGGGGGAGGAGAAAGAGTTGCGTCATCCATCTTCAAAACCTCCCTCTTATCCCTTCATGCACCTTCGAACGAGAAGATAGACGAGGAACACATTTTCCAAGCCTCGGCGCGCAAATTAGCGGCTCCAAAACAACTAACGAAACTCGATATAATTAACCATCAAGTCGGTGGAGGGGGGGGGGAGGTGCAAAACTCTAAATTGTTGAGCAAATCAAAAGGGGGGATGGGGATGGTGGGGCAATGCCCCACGCAAACAAAGCGCACGCCTCTCTCAGACAACACACGAGGAAAACTTTTGACAATTAAGGCTTCCAAAGGTTAGTTTGAGGCAGGATGAATCTTGGAGGGGGGGGGGAGAAGGCTTTTCACGCAGATCTCCCCTCTCTTTCACTCTCGTGCGCGCCGTTAACGCCCCTGGCGGCGGAAACCGGGAGCTTTGCCAAGGGAAACAATTTGTTGTGGGGCCTTGAGGTGGTTTGTTCCCGGTTGAGAAGAGGGTTGGGGGTGATGGGACTACATTATTTTGTTTGATCCTGTCTCCTAACATTGCTGTGGAGGGGGGATCTCCTGACATAAATAAGGGCCACAGAAGACTGACTTACAGGGAGCGACTGTTTAGTTCAGCAAGAAACAAGATCACCCCACCCCTTGTGGATAAGTAGTTAGAGATGCCGAATGCAAGTCTTACATACGTTCGCCCGAGGGAAAAAAAACCCCATTAGAACATAATAAAAACATGTTCACGTGACAAGCTCTAAGGCCGGGCCCGATTCTCGTATCTTGAACGGGAATCTGTATCCTCTTGAGAGCAATACGTCCAGCTTCTAGTCGGTATTTCAACATCGCATCAACGGAAGCTACTGGTCTGGAGGTGCTTCAAACCGAACACTGTCGCGGGTCAGGAGCACACGAATGACGGAAATAATGGGGTCGCATCAATGAATGATCTCCACGGAACGAGGATCGGATCTGCCGAGACTTGGCCTCGACCGTGCTCGTGTTTATCGTCACCCGCTGATCACTACAGGGATACGATAACAGGATATTATGAATGTGAGCCCGCAAACCTTATCTCAGTCAGTAGTGTGTCTGTTTACTCAGTTAAGGGTCCCCCGGGTTCAATTCCTGGGATGGCTGAAAACTTTATCATTGGTGAAATGTGGGTTTCCCCTTTTACAGTGATGAATTAATGGCCGGGGAGCTGGATGTTGTGTCTGTTCTAGATTTAAGTTAGTTAGTTAGTTAATGGATATTCAACAGCTGTTGATATCACCATGTAAAGAAAATTATACTATATTTATTTTTGACAAATAAATGTTTTGCTATAAAAACTGAAAATCCCCACCCTTTTCCCGCGTCCCCTTACACCTAACCTTAAGCGCGTGACAACAATAACTTCTACTATACACTCCAAACAAATGGAACCTTCTAGATTATAGTAGAACAATCTATCTTCACAACTTATGCTCTTTGGGCCGCCGTTGGTTATGTGGCGGGCGCACTCTAGTGGGCACCGTTTGAACCTTGATGGCAGCGGCTAGTCTATCTCGTGGCGCGGCTATGCTCGGTTGTGTTGTTTTTCTTCCCGACTCGTAGTCCTAGACGCAGGGACGGTGAAACGGGGTAGGTTGTATATTTTCCTGACTCGACTCTCCTATGCTTGTAGCCAAATGCTACACTCGAATTTATGTAAACTACTCTTAACTTTAAGGTTAGATATATAATTCCAAAAACCCCTATTGGAGACCTTATGAAAACCTTAGGAAACGGGTTTTAACCGGATGTGTAAGATGATTTTGGCTCTAGTCTCGGTAACAGACAGACGGACTGAAGTGCAAAAAAAAACATTCTTTCGGATTCAGGGAGTCATCAAAACTAAGAATACGATATTTTGACGATCACAATACCTTCTCTCTTCTAAGGATCGCGAGAAATTAAACATAGTGTATCTCCGAGACTCACATTGGTGGACACGCAGATTAAATGTTGAGCTCATATAGTCTGGCTCACCAGTGTTGGAAAGGTCTCAAGTTTAGAATCCCAAGTGGGCGTAATTAGGGTAGTTTTTACTAAACGAATTCCTATCTCTCTTGGCGCAAACGCAGATACATTGCTCTTAAATTCTAACTTCCTTAATCCTACTCAATTAGCGTGATTAAAAGGCGTACAACCCGAAAGGGAAGTAAAACGATTTTTTTTTAAATTGTGAAATCCACTTTAGAGAAGTAGGGAGGGGGGCGGGTGGCGCTTGTTAGTGTTGATATTCTAGAGGTGCGCGGTTGATGAACAACTTCCCGTCCTGCCCTGTCCGCTAGAGCGCTCCATCAGCGCCATAATTCCGCCCGCACGTCAAACCTTCATACATGACAGAATACCTGCTCGTACAAAAAACAACAAAAAAAAAAGTCATTTCCAAGTTGGGGGAGGAAAATAGTAAAAACCAGAGAGAGATTTATTTTGTAGTTCTATAGCCAGTACTATCAGCGACCTAATTTATTTTAAAACAAGATACTTGCTTCGGTGGCTGCGTGATCTAAGGCGCTAGTCTAGAAATAGACTAGACCACCAATGACGGGGAGATTAAGGTTCGAATCTCGGTCGCGTGTACTGAGAGTGGTTTTTCCAAAAAAATGTTTTACTTTTCACGCAAATGTAAGATTTTCCTCTAAATAAAACCTTCCTAATCTCTAAAAACACTATCGTAATAAGTAAATAATCGTATAACCAGAACGGGTAGTAAGACACGATCCTAAGAAAAAATCAAGATGAAGTGCATCAGCAACTGTGTGTCCAATAGGGTGTTTTATGGATAGAAGCACCTCTCTTTATCTCAAAATAATGTAACGTAACATATTTATTAACAAACTCTCCAAAATTTTCAGAACTCTCGTCCTTAGAATTAGACATTTTGGCCTCATTTTCCTCACTTTATAATAAGAGGATAGATCAACATGGGAGAAATGTTTATTTAATTGTTATTTACTGTCCTGGAATAAAAAAAACTCTGCAAAGAACTGGTGCCAAAAAACTATTACTCCCGTTCGCCAGGCTACGCTAGTTTTTTAAAGTGAAAGTGTTGCCCTTCCCATGATTGTTTGAGAAGAGAAATGGTACGTGGCTGATATGACCTGCTTGCGCTGGTCCCTTCCTGCAGACCCGCGATTGCACGTCGGGATGGGCACTCACTTTTCCGCAGTGTGTGCCAGGCATACCAATTCGGTTTATATTATAAACAATGTAAATACAATAGTTTTTATTATCATCATTATTTTTTTGGCACCACATCTTACTACCCGTCCGGTTATACACCAATGTACTAACCACGCTAATGTGTTGGGGGTTATTAAAGTTGAATTTAGAGGAAATATACCTGCATTTGCGTAGAGGGATAATGAAAGCCCTCAGGGCACCTAACCAGGATTGAACCACGATCTTACCTTCGTCGGCAGTCTAATATATTGCGATAATGACGCCTTAGACCATGCGGCCATCGAAACGGGTGCAATAATTATTCACAATATGTTAATTCACAATTATGTATCTCAATAAATCAACTAAATCAACACAGGTAAAATTAGTTCCGCATGTAATAATCTCATCACAAAACGTTGGTAGGATACGTGAACCCTTATTTTTATAGGGAGCCCACTTTCGATAACCAACATTGATTGAAAATCACTAAAATCTGGAATTCTAGAAATGTGTCTTAGTTGATTTATTAATTATAAAGTTCATCTAAAAGTTACTCATTAATTAATTTATGATTTCTCTTTACATCATTAATTAATGTACTAGGAATGTAAATACAATTGTAATATTTTTATTTCTGCTATTGTGGCAACATGACATTCCAGTTATCAAATAATTGGCTTCGTATGAAGATCCGACTGTACCTAACTACCTGCCACCCAAATACAGGACAGTAAACAGTGATTCCCAAAGAGGGTTTCGCGGAACAGTATAGTTATTATTATTATTATTATTATTATTATTATTATTATTATTAGCACCACGTCTTACTACTACCCATTCGGTTTATACGCACTTACGCTAATGTGTAATGGTAGGGTGATTGTGAGATGAACTGAAGGAACTACAGTTTAACGTGGAATCCGAACCACGGTGGAAGCCTGGCATTCCCCACACTCACAAGATGTCTTGTCAGAGGTGAATCGAGGGTTTGGTAATCAGATAAATTCATGCCGGGACCGAGGATTGAACCCCGGCCGCCAGCACAGAAGTCTGACACCTTACCCTTTAAACCACCAGGTCACCATGCAGTATAGCTCTACAACTTTGCAATAAAGTTAATTTTGTATCTCATAGAGTTACGAAGATACGATCAAAATTGGAGATATCCGTTTTTGTAAAGTACTCGTTAAATCATTTTTCAAGGAAAATGAGATAAGCCACTTTGTTTGCAAGGTTAAACAGTGCCAAAATACTAATTTCCATCAAAATCGTTAGAGCGAATTTCAAGATATTCAATCTTTTTTTTAACCTTCAGTAAACTACCAGAATTTAGTAAGGCTAGCTGGATATTTTATTTACAAAAAACCCTTCGGGGTAATCTTATGAGCACCATACATACCAAGTTTTGTAGATATAGACAGAGAGAGGGCAACGCCAAAAACAACTTTTTCGGTTTTTGGGAGTCATGAAATTCGACATTTATTTAAATGTCCAGTTTGATTTCTTTCTTTTTTTACGATCATAATACTTCTCTCTCCGAGGGGTCGAGCGAAACTTAAAGCTCAAGGCTAATATAAAAAACATTTAACCATCCAAATAATTAAAAAAAAACTTTGAATAGCGTTTGAATAAATAAAAATCAACAAAACTCAAAAGACACAAAAAAATTCCTCCCTTCTATTTTCCCAAGTGTTAGGCTTTTCTCGAAAAGCAAAGTGGAGAGCTGGATTTCCTAACTCCATCATCGATATTTCTTTAGCTGTAGGTGAGAGAGAGAGAGAGAAAGCAAGGGAAGTAGAGAGGGGATGAGAGAGAAGGATGGGGGAGAAGGCAACTAGTAGCATTTCCAGGCGGGTTCGTGTAATTCGCGTAGGCAAGGGAGTATGTTCAGAGAAGGCTTATTCCCGCTGGAGGTTTGTCTTGACATGGAAATGGAAGTTTATAACATCAATAACATCAGGGACATCGCGGTGTTGGAGAGAAAGGGATGGGTGAGGAATGAAAGGGGGAGGTCAACCCCCCCCCCCCACACCTATACCCCTTAATCCACCCACACACACAATCCCCTACAGCAACTTCTAGTGGCAATTCCAATTATAAACAAAAAGAGCGGAAAATGGATTTCCACGAGTTAAGAGTAAAGGGAAGGAAGAAGGGAAAGGGGGTAGGGGGGGGGAGTAAAAAGTTTGTGTCATTCCCTACCCCCACCCTCGACTTCCTCTCATCACCTTGGTTCGACATCTCCCTGGCCAATTTTATAACCCCCTTCCCCCTCAATGCATCAGTTTGTTTCTACAAACCTTATCCCCCACTCCCCCCCAGTAACCGCACTCTGGCAAACCGTGATTTGGAGCAACACCAAACTAAGAAACAACATTTATTGTAATTATTTTACAATTGTTACTTTCAGCAAAAGGGGTATTGACAACTTAATCTGGAGGGCAGAGACGAGGAGAGTATTTTTAGAAGAAATTAGCCCACATTCGCCTGGAAAGAGCAAAATGGAAATCCACAGTGATAGATTTTTAGGTCTGATCCGACTCTTATTACCCGTCCGGGGTATCTGAAGGAAAAGGTAGAATTAAGAGAAAATGTAGCCTCGTTAACGTGGAGGGATAACGTAAAACTATTTAAGACAAAAATACCCTCAGCGAGGATTCGAGGCCCGACCTCCCCCAGTCAATAGTGTGTATTACGAGACCGAGGCCTCAGGACGCGTGACCACCGATGCGTGTCTCTGATAGATGTCCTTAATGAAATCACCAACCCAAGTCGTGATTAGTGCCTCAACAAATTGTTTTTAGAATTAATACATGAAATTAAACTAAGAAGTTATTTAGTTCTGTAAAACGATTTTTTTAGCACCGCGTCTTACTACCCATTCGGTTTATAAGCTATAAAGACATCAATCATACTTTATAAAGTGGAGACAACTAATTTGGACTGAATTATTCGAACCTTAAAAGCAAATAATTTTATTTAGGGAAGTACGCTATTTTAATATTTTACCTCTTTTATCTCGGTGGCTATGATAGAGTGGTCTAGCTCAAGTGTATGTGTCAGTAATCAGTTGTTTTTAGCTTGTGTTGCAAAGCATCACGGGCCTAAGCCCGCTTCATTGGCCGAGTGGTCTAACGCTCTACTCTCGCAGTAGACTAGACTGCCAATGACGGGGAGATCGTGGTTCAAATCTCTGTCAGGTGTACTGAGGGTGGTTTTTCCAAAGTGGTTTTCTAAACTCCCTACACGCAAATGCGAATACAATTCCTCTAAATATAGCCTCCCTGATCCCTAAAACCAGTATCGTAATTAGTGAATAAGCGTATAATCCAAACGGGTAATATTAATATTATTATTATTATTTAGCACCGCGTCTTACTAACCGTTCGGGTTATACGCTTTAAGTACGGTACTAATTACGCTAATGGATTAGGAATTGGGAAGGTTGAATTAAAGGAAGTGAACCCGCATTTGTGTGGAGGGAGAATGGAAAACCATTTAAGAAAAACCACCCCCAGTTCACCCGACCAAGATTCAAACCTTGATCTCCCCGTGCTCAGCAGTCGAGCTCAACACGACTAGCGCGTTAGCCAACTACGCCACCGAGGCGGGTCAAACGGGTAATAAGACACGATGGTAAAAAAAAAATTATGGGCCTAAATAAATGTATTCTAGTGTGTGAAATAATTAGCAGATTCTGCTCTCAATTTCCGGCGAACGTGAGCGTGATTATTATCTTTTTATAGTCGCTCTTTTTTTATGAGAGTATTGTTACAATCATAAAAAAACCCAGCAAGGGTTGTAAAGTGTTGTAATATTTACAACAGGGACAGAGAGGATTTAAGGTATGGGACCTAATCTGCTTAGCTCGCTGTGTGTAGCAGTTAATCTCCACCTGTTTAACAGGGGTAGCGGCCACAAAGTGTATGTTTGTGTGTGGGTTAGGTTGGCGCACACCTGCCCGTATCGCAATAGCTCATTTATACTTTATTTTTTTATGAAATTGTACAGAGAAATTCAAATCTTAGATACTTTTAGGGTCTATGCAATACGCCATTGTATGCGCTTACCTTTCGTATCCTTTCTGAAGCGACTAAAATTTAAACATGATTGAAATATGATAAATATGTTAAATTGGTTGTTTTTCAGGCAGGGGCATCTTTAATGATGAGATATGCAGTCTCCCCCCCCCCC
>CABFVX010000058.1:0-165703 GCA_902151425.1 Timema shepardi
CCCCCCACCCCCTAGCCCTTAATTGGCCCTTTGTTCGAGTTAATTAGCTCTTTGTTTGCCCTCGAAATCGACATTCCTTCTTACTGGCGTCCACATCCAAGGAACCCGAGTCGATATATAGGAACACACGCACAACCTCACAGTCAGATATATGACCAGATCTGCGTAAATAATAAGGTCGCAATAACGAACTTAGGCACATTCGTGATATTTTATGGAGTTAATTTCAGCATAGTTTTAAATGTATTGTTAGATTTTGTTCACCGCTTCCTGTCACACATCCTGGCAATATCAATATGGACATTTACACTAATGATGTAAGGAGTAGGAAGATAAAATTTAGAGGAATTATACTCTCATTTGTGTGGGGGAGAGTAGAAAACCATTTCAGAAGAAAGCCCTATACATACACCACGGGGATTCGAACCTTGGCCTCATGTTCCTAGAAAACTAAACTAGACAAGATTTATGTGATTTATAGGGCTCCTAATGCCAAAGCGTAGTTAAGAAAGCAGTATAATTAATGTATTTCACAGATTTAAAAAAAATAATAACGGTAAACTGACTGAATATGACACAAAAGTAATGAATTAAACTCGAGATTGATTTTTGAATATAATCTTAAAAATAATTAAATTAATTTAAGACACTTAAATTAAGTGATATATTTATGTTATGTTATGGGACTAGACTTAGATGATTGTAATATATCTATCATTATTTTACTATTATGTTTCAGTATAAAATTTAAGGTGGGACACCAGCTGACAAGTACATTGTGCTTATTTGGACCATGTATAGATTATGATTATATATTCCTGCTATATTTATACATAATAGTAGTTTTTTTAATTGTATCAGGAGTACATATCTTTAATCATTAAACATGGTCCAGCTAGGCACAATGTGCTTGTAAGCTGGTGCCTCACCATAAATGTCATACATATAATAGTGTAAATATGTAATACATATATTTCATTCCTTTAAGTCTATTCTTACAACTAAAATAATTCTAACAATTAATCTAGTTCCTTATATCTATTACATTTTATATTTTATTAAATATTCGAAAACCCGTCTCGAGTCCATTTCATAGCTTATTTGTCATATTAGTCAATCTAGTATTATTATATTATTAAGTCTTTGAGCCAATTAGCCATTTTTAGTAGTAGTAGTAGTAGTAGTAGTAGCAGCAGCAGCAGCAGCAGCAGCAATAACCGAGTGGCCAAACAAGCTGAAAGGAATACCATCGCACTTGAACTGCACTAGACCTTATTAAAGTGGCGATCAAAACTTGTTAGGTAGCTAAACCTGTATGACTTGCCTCCAAAGGTTTTCTTTCTTGTGAACAGTTCAACCCCCTTGGGTGACTTTAGGTCACGAAGGTGACATGTTCAACTCTGCCAGCAGAGGAAGGTTGGTGAACACCCCCCTCCCCCCCTCATCCCACCTCTTTCCCTCCATCTCTAGAGCTTACAGGGCTCTAAGTTTAGGGCAAGCTCCCCTTCTCTAACAAACCTACCCCTACCCTCCTTCACCCTTAGGACCCACAATAAAGCGGCCCACACACTGTGAACGCATAGACCACCTGCGGATGTGGGTTGTGATAATTACTCTGGCATACAAGTCCCTGTAGGCTAAATACCGACATTATGAATTGGATCATTAAAGCAGGAGAAACAATAGCATGTCTTGAGAATCGATGAATAAATATGATATGCATTAATATACTCTAGGGTGTGAATAAAGCGCATTCATTTATTAATGAACGTTTCAATGTGCAAGACAGTGAATATAAAGACAATTTGATAAAGGAAGAATCTAATCGGAAATCTTAAAAAGCTAATTGATCTTCTTTAATGTGTACATGTTAGTTCTGGAAACATCGATTTTGATAAAAACTATCAATTTTTACAGCAATAAGTATGTTAATAGCTACTCTTTATCTATCTTCATATTTTCTATATATTATAACTTAATTTAAGAAAGAAAAGAAATGTTGAAAAGAGGATTTTAAATAGTAACCATTATTATTATTATTATTATTATTATTATTATTATTATCAATCATATACCTTATCTCAGTTGGTAACGTGTCTATCTACTCAAATAAGGGTCCCAGGTTCGATTCCCGGCGTCACCGAAAACTTTATCATTGGTGAAATGTGGGTTTACCCTTTTACGGTGATGAGTTAACGGCAGAGGACTGGATGTTGTGTCTGTCCTAGTTCTAAGTTAGATTATAAGGCGTATGAAGTTACGACAGGCTAGCAAGCAGGTAGTGGAAAATATATGGCTCGGATAAAAAACTGACCCATACCACAGGCTGGAAACATTAATGGATGCAAAAATGTAAAAATAATTACTATCAATAAAAAACTATCTATTAATGTTTGATTTGATAAACCACGTCTTAACTCCCACCACCCATCGGGAAGTACGCATTTTAACTACATTAATGAGGCAGATATGTTTAGGGTATAATTAATAAGAAATGTACCCTTATTTGAGTGGAGCAAAAGTAGAAATCATTGAATAAAACTATCATCAATGCACCTAGTTAACTTCTCGTCACTGGCAAAGAGGGAGAGCCTAACACTTAGTCCACGTGCCCATCGATGCGAATCTTCAACTGAAAGGATATTTACATCTTCATTTAATGTTTATAAAAACCTGTTGAGTATAAGTGTAATGTGTAAAAATTAAATTCTCCACGTTATAGCTCGTCATGGTGGCTGTCATAATGGCTCAACTTGCTTAAAATTCCTTTCATAAAACTCAAATTTTAAAGTCCCACAGGCCCATACACCAAATCCCATTTCAGTGGCTATATGGACTAAGGCATCACTCTCGCAATATAATGCATTGCTGATAACGGGGAGATTGAGGTTCAAACCCAATTGGATGTATTGAGGGAGGTTTTATTCTTAAATTATTTTCTAATCTTCCTCAATGCAAGTGTGGTTACATTCCCTCACAATGTAACCTTCATCACATACAACATTAGAGTAATTATAACATAAGTGTATAGCCCAGATCGGTAGTAAGAAGTGGTGCTTAAAAATACTTACACTAAAAAGGTTATTATTGAGGTGCATACATATAATACAGTTATTTAAACATGGTGTCAATAGAAACAGAAAATATATATTTAAACTTTAAATAATGTTTCATTAAATATTGCATATGTTAAAGTCCTTGTATATCAATACTCAATCATTTCATTACAACCTATTTACAAATGTTAACCTTATAACCCAAGTTTTATAATTTGAGTTCTTAACCTACCTGAACTTGAACATTGTTTTGTCAAACCTATTTTGTTATCTGCAAGTTTTACAACACTTTTTTTTAACGTGTTTTCATGTATTTTAGACTTATCATCACCTTATATATTGCTAAATTGATGATCAATTACTTTATTATATGTGTAATGTTCATAATTTGACAATATGTTATTACCATAGGTTAACCTAATTATACATTTTGATCTGCAATTTTAATTTATTACATCAATTAACTTAAGAAATTTATTAATCAATTCTACTTATGTGTTTTTGAGCAATATATCTAAGTCTTCAATTCTAATTCCAATCCGCTCCTTACTTTTAACTTGTTTAGAATGTTTTCTAAAATGTTCAATAGAAACCTTTTATAATCATGTCCATCTTTACGTAGTTTATTCTAGATCATTTGTTGATGGAGGAACGTTATTGAAAGTCATATACATATTATTTTTTTTCAAATTCTCAAACAGAAGGAAATCTGTAAGGATGGTAGGATCTTGGTAGGAAAACCCATTTAGGGCCGGTCTTAAGACTACTAGATAAATATCACTATCGGGAGGTTAAAGTAACCAACCATATAAATATTATCAGTCACTTTAATATGTTACACGTATTATGAACTGAATTTATCTGCCAGATGGCTATCTGAAGGATAAATATATTTGTATGCAGAAAACGCAAGGCTGGTACTGTTTTTCCTGGTGTGCGCATGCGTATAAACCCTACTTCTACCGCTAAAATCTGGCCAGTGGCTACAACGCTCAACATTTGTTAAATAATGGCAGCTAAACGAGTGCAAGGAAACAGATGGCGTCACGTAAGCGTAGAAGCTAAGATGTCTTGCAAGTATTAATTTGGGTGTCAGCCAAAATGTGGTCAGTAGATGGGTAAAGCGTTTACAAAATTTCAATTATCATACCGTACTCACATTTTGATAATTTGTTTATACATAAATATAACTCTACAGATAGCTTGTCAGTTCATATAAAGTGTGAATTAAAGGTTCTAACTTTATATAGTTAGAACCTGGGCTTGTGCCTACTGAACATGTGAGCCAAGATTTTAACCTAAAAACCGCGATAGGCGAAACCTCATTAAAAACAACTAGTCACTATACAAACAACCATTTTAACTTTCAGATAAAAGCTACCAATTACTTATACCTCCCGATAAAAAAAAAATACATTTTATCTGGCAGTCATAAGACGCCCTTTTAGCTAATCGAACAAATATAAATATTTATCTGTCAGTCTATTATTTATCCAGGAGTCATTAGACCAGCCCTTTGAAAATAAAAACCTTTTACTATATGTAAATGTTATTTTATTTTGATACTATTTATTAAATGACAAATGAATGAATATCTCATAATTTAATGAATTGATATGTAAAAGTAGATCTAGCTCCTATCCGTTCTCTCATTTAATTTGGACAGTAACATGGTCAAAAGAAAAATTAAAAATAATGCTACGATATATTACAGGCATCATTGATACAAATCTTTCAGATATTCAACGAGGAATGTATGATTAACGGTTTCGATTCCCGAAAAAATCATAGTTATCCACCTCGAAGGGGTATTATTTCAATGATTGCAATGTGTACCCTTTTATTATCACTAGGTAGTATCACTAAGTAACTGCATGGTCACATCATATCGTTGACTGAGAAGATTCCACTAATTGAGCTTTGATACTAGGTTACTACCCCCTAGTATTTGTTTACAAAATAAGACTAATTCACTTGTAAAGAAAACACAGTGAGGTTAAGTTCAACATGATTATATTAATGAGTAATTTGATTAACTTTGATAGGCCCCAAAATCGTAAGGCAAATTAAAGAGAACACACTTAAACACTCTAATACACTGGCCCCTCAAGAAATGTTTTCCGTCTGACACTCCATCCTCGTGCGGCGCACGGATCAGCCCTATCCTGTTCGACAATCCGTACATCAGTGACCTATTCTTCTACACTCCACCACTGACCTCAATGGGCATGAAGTCTCATCTATCAGCACACATTTCAAATAATTCACAAGGTGTGACTTAGCTGGTAAACACTCCCCACTTTTTACAAAAAAAAAACCTATTTAAATATACAAATTCTGTGTAAATACGAAAACTAAACAATATTACACATGTACAGATTAACACAATTAATATTTAAGGTAGCCACCGAAACACACAAATTTATACCTATGAAGACCCACAGACAATCTTAAAAAATTAAATTAAATTTCTAACCCATTTCCTCCAAACTCTTCGACAGTCTGGCGTAAAACTACACTATACAAAACATAGCAAAATTTCAAGTTATACCAACAACAATCGGCAACCCCCTAATCATAGGAATTTACCTCCCTTCCTCCTTTTCAAATCGACTAAACTATGGTATGGTGTCAAATGGATGACGTGAGCTTTCCAGGGGAGACGACTAGACTCAGGCTCCGCTAGTTGCACTGTAACTGGTGTCAAAAACCCTTCAAAAGTAGCAAGGGTGGACCCCTGATGTCAAGTTTAGCAGTAACCCCTTCTTCAGCCTTGCTTATGTTATGCAGCTTCCAAACTACCTGTTATCCTACTTTGTACAGGACTGGCTCCCTGACCTTGTTGTACCGTCTGGATACTGCTTCATGTATCTTTTTTAGACGTTCTAGAGCCTCAGCCCAACGCTGTACTGATGTCTGAGCGGGATTCTCTTCCCAGCTATCAGGGAAGCTCTCACACTGGAGCTTAATATCGGCTGTAACGGCTCGTACCCAAGTAAGAGTTTGAATGGGGTTCTTCCATGGCTCGTATGTTCGGCTGTGTTAAATGCGAGTTTCTCTTTGTAGGATAGAGTCGATTGGTTGTATTTGATCCGTAAACTTGACTCTCTAATTACGCACTAGAATGAGAACGAACACAAGACGACTTCTCCCCTCGGTGGGTATTCTCCAGGTTAAACTACCCAAAACTGCCTCGTCCCAACGGGGTTGGTCAAGTTGCTCCATTTCTGAACGAGTTCCACTGAGGGACGCTCCCTCTGTTAGTCTGTGTTCCATGACTGTTGGCCACAGCCTCACCTTTACTTGTGTTCGTCGTCCCAGGTGCTGACGTGACTAGTTGTCCCGAAGTATCTCATACTTCAAATTCCCGTAGGTTTGATCTCCCACTCTCCCCTTTTGGAACTTTTATTAAGGGTAGGATACGCGTATGTAATTGAAAGCTTTCTTCCAGGAGTTGTTCTTTTTTCCTTCCAAAGATAGATCGTCCAGTCGGGCATAATCCGCTCTGTCGAGAATGTGTCGATTCGCAGTTAACCATTTCTCCTCTTGAGATTAACTAGTCTTCGGATTCCCCTTAGTTACGTCTCTTAAATTTTCAAGCTTACGTGATAAGTGAGGGCCCACTGTTGAAAATCCAGGATTCAATTCCGTATATTGATTAATACAGCCCCTTCGTCGTACTCCCGATCTATCAGGTCCGACAACTGACATCGCATCTCCGCCACTGATTTGGCCGGGGTCACTCCCCTTATAGAAATCTCGTAGAACAATTCATCCTTTACCAGCCGAGTCGGGTCCATCTCAACGGGATGCTACGCGTCAACAAGGAATAGACTGACTCTCCCTGTGTTAACGAAAACCCCAGTACTATTAGCTTGGTAAGTAAATGTCTTGTAAATTATCAATATTCCTTGACCGTGTTAAGAGGCTCCTAAACATCCTAATATTATAAACTAAATCAGCTAATTTTCGTAAATTATTGACGTAACATAAAAGATTAACAAACTGATTTTGATATACTACGCCAAATCGAAAATTTAAACTCCATGAAAAATTATGAAGTCTCCATCATAAAAAGAGTTCCACCCGATGTTATAAAAAACTCATTACTCTTAGTTTAGTAAATAAGCGTCCTGTAAATTATCAAAGTTCCTTGAATATGCCGAGAGGCTCTACGTGACATACAATGTAAACAATTTCTAAATTAGATCTTTGTTGATATATGAAATCCGCCAACACCTTAATATTATACATTAAATCATCCAGTATTCGTAAATCTATACAACACTAAGAATAAATAATAATATTGACTTAACATTAGAAACGGTAAAAACAAACTTTGATTTACAACCCCAACCCGGAAAGTTAATGTCCATATAAAATTATAAAGTCCCGATGAACATTTTATTAGCATTGGATTTCAAAGGTCTTACATTTTAAGATTTAAAAAAACATAATCACAATTGTTTAATATGGGACCAATGTTTGATCTTAAATTAAACTTAGTAGGAAATAATTCTGTCCAACCCCCAATGTATTCCAATATCGTATGATGTGTGTGGTTGTTACTTATTAAGATCACGATACTTTGTAAAGGCATATAAATAAATCAATTTTGTTTACTAATAAAATAGATTTAGTTAACCAAAGCTAGGTTTCAAAAGATTAGCCTAAACAAGAAATAACTGATTGCATTTTGTTCAAAGTTGGATCAATTATACAATTTCCAACAACAAGTTTGTTTGCGTTGTTTTATAAATGTTCCCTTTTAACATGTTCCCTTGAGCGAGTCGTCGACCCATTCTACACTCTTCTAGTTACTTTGTAAACATTAAATTGACCCGTTCTATGACGATACAGTATATATGTTCAAAAACATTGACCTTGTTCAAATCGATATGAAATCCGTGGTCTACCACTATAACTATATATATATATATATTTTAAAATCATAAATTAATTTAATGAAAGATTTTGATTCCAACTTCAAAGACGTGATTTTACCACACAATATACAAGTCATCCATGGTCACAATAATAATAGTCACGATCATGGTCCAAAGGGTTTACGCCCAATAATCATTTACAATAATAATGAATGTGTTTTCTTCCAAATCATGTTTCTTGTACACTGTAGTCCAAAAGAGTTGATCTGGCCCACAACTAAATAGTACCGGCCACTACACTATTAAAAATTTACATCTTGTTCTCTTTTTTTCCTTCAAATTAACTACACTAATAAGAATCAAATAGCCGAAGCTATTATGTATGCATTTAGTGAGGGATTACTCCACACAGAGCTCATATTCTGAAGATTGAAAAATGACACCTGGACACGGGAATCGAACCCGGGACCTTTGGCTTAGTACGCTCTTTTCCTTTTATCTGAGATATCAGCTGGATGCCTATAGCTACCAAGATTGTTAACACTGGTGTGAAATACATTTCATTAGCTAACACGATACATTTTCAAAGTTTATCACGTTTCTAAATTCTCATGCATCAAACGTTCACAAGTAAAACATGCAGAGACTTAGTAATTTTCCCTCAATCTTCTGCCCCGGATTAATAATGACAAAAGAGCAACTCCCTGCCCCCCCCCTCCTCCTTCTTATGTCGTTTCTATTCTACATCAAGAAGTAGTGAATAATGTCTGCCTGATTCTGTCTCCTATAGCAGACATAAGAATGAAGGGGGTGAGGGGGCTAGTGGGGGGCCTACAACTTTCAATTAAGTACCAAGGCCCTGAACAGTCCCTGAAACGTCACAGCAACTATAATGCATTCAAAGTTGCGCTCTAGAATCCCATCCGCGACACCCCACCCCACCACCCATTTTACTCCCAACGTCACCCCCTTTTGGCTTTGAGTTCCAACTTCATCTCGGCTCTTCCTCCACCCCTCCCTTATCCCTTCAAATCCCTTCCTACCACCCAATTCTGTTGTGTGTATCTGTCCCTGTTTCTCACAATTCTACAGTTACAAGTTAATAGCATTGTAACACAATCTCAAACTACGTCGGAGGCACAACTCTCGCGAAGCAGCCATATTGGGCTCAACGTGGATGTAAGTAAAGCTCGACACTATAAGCTCGCATGATGAAAGCCAAGCCAAGCCACTATGTAAGTCAATTTTGAAATATGTTTTTTTATAAACTATATTACGTTCCACACGAGGATTATTAGAAGCTAAACCTAAGGGGTAGGGATTATAAGGAGGTTTAAGGGCAGGGGTCACCAAATGTTAGAGCGTGAGCTACCGATACTTCGCGGTGGCGTTTTCGGAAGCTCGTACGATATAAATCTATCCGTTCCCCTCCAAAGTGACTCATCGTGTTGCCTGAGATTTAGGATATGTATGCCTCGAAGGAAAATAATTCTAGTTTTAGTCATTGCTACGCTCCAAGTGAAGGCTCTGTTTTACCAACCTTTGTGGGTCATCACTTTAATCTGAAGATGGGGTAAAATATATATAGAATAAGTAAGCTCATGAATGATCATTTTGCTAGGTGTTGAAAGTTATTCGCCAAAATAAAAATGTGAAATTAACTTATGAATACCTACTTATAAATAATGATTTAGGAGTTTAATCAAGAACAGAGTAGTTATTTACGACTTAAAATGGGATAGAATGTAACGCGAGTTTTTGCAATTTTGATGGCAACACTTTTTCATTTGTTTTTATTTGTTCAGGAGTAACAAAATATGATAAAATTACATCTTCTTTGTTTATTATTTTGGTTCCCTCTTTAATCAAATAAGGAGAAGGGAATAGAAATAATAACAAAACATATATACTTTTAAAACTTATTAAAATATTGCCTTTGTAAATAAGTTTATTTTAATGGTCTACATAATAGTAAACTCCTCAGTTCTTAATTATAATACGATTAAAAACTTTTTAAATTAATAGAAAAGGTTTACATCAAATAAATGATGTCCATGCCAAATATTCAAATATCTTTAATGTAGACAATTAGATAAAATGCATCCTCCTGAAGCAATATTTTCTTAATTTTAGCAACAACAAAAAAACATGCTAGAAAAACTACAAAAATACGGACCTGAGCATGCGTTACCTTAAATCCCACCACAGTATAAATGGATAAGGCCAATGGTTAAGAAAAAGTGCGACTACAATCGCGTATAGATATAGGAATAAAAATTAGTTCTCAGTTCCCTCGTTAGGAATTTGGATATTTTGAAACTAAACCTCAAGGGTAAGACTTAAATAAGCTTATGCGAGTATAATATTATATATTGGATGGTATTAGCTAACTAAAAATACATTTAACGTTATAAAATTATTTGTTTGAAAATAACATTATGAATTTTCTAGAAAATAACTAAATACTAAAAACATAATATTTCGTGAATAGGATTGTGAAGCTGTCTTAAATTTATGTTAATGCTCAACAACCTACTTCGGTAGTCAAAAGTTTCAAGGCATTACTCTTTCAATAGACTGGTTTGGCAACGATAGGAGCCCCGGGGTTTGAATCCCGATCAATTGTCATGTGGGTGATATTTACTAAATGGTTTACCACTCTCCTTTAAGCATATTAGGGTAAATTTCCTCTAAAATTCTATCTCCCTCGTCCCTATTCAAATAGCGTAGATAATGTATGCGTTTAACCTGAACGCGCGTGGACAAATAATAATAATAATAATAATAATAATAATAATAATGATAATTCATAAAAATCTTTGTGTGTTTGATTTAATTTAATTTACTTAAAAGCTTATTTTAAGAATTTTATATTCCAGATTGTATCCCCCTTGCCCCATTCACCCAACTCCATCAAAACAAGTTATTTAAAATGTAAAGTGCTATATCGTAATATCGGGCGATTGAGCGAAATCATCTTAAGAGAAGCAAGAAAGCAAGTAGGACTACTTGTCTGCATGTATTTTATTCCCTTGCTTCACGTTCTACAACTTCCTCCCCTCCCCCCCCCTTACAACCACCCCGCCAAACCCTTCACACACCAGTCCATGTTAACTCTCACATTATCAATTAATTATTCATTACAGTCAGCCAACACTCCCGGCGGGCGTCTGTGACAAGCGTCGCATCTTGCCTGCTTTCATCACTGGGAGCTTAGGAAATGAACCAATTTTTAAAATATTAAAAAAGAAAGACGATCGCACATTTTAATAGCGATTGTAATCATCAAACCGGATCTAAAATATATTTTTTATTATGTTTGGAACCGCATCTTACTACCCGTTCATCTTATATGGATTTGTATCAATCACTCTAATCTTTTAGTGATGAGGAAGGTTGAATTTAGAGGAAGTTTACCCGTATTTTCGTGGAGGAAGAATGGATGACCGTTTAGTAATAAAATCTCAGTTCACGCGACCGGAATTTGAACCCCAATATCCCCATAATAGGAAGTTTATTGTTAGAGTGAATTCTTAGGCCATGTGTCCACCGAAGAAATTGCCCCTGTGAAGAAACATGTGCACCTCTGACCTGGAATTTTAAATTTTTGATTAGATTTTTTTAATCTATTAAACATTTGGGAAAAAGAATAAAATTAAGGGGTTTTGATTCTTTCTGTTTAAAGAAAAATAAATAGAACGTTGTCCGGGTATTCCTTCTAGTATCAAATAAGTATTATATGACCATAATGATAAGGCTCGGTTTAGAGGCAATAGAATTATGTTCGTTTCCCATTAATGTTATACTAACGAAAGATTTGATACAGGATATTGTGGCCCAGAAACAAATGGCAAACCACTTTAATCTTAAATCTTTATAAAGGAGAATAGGGGAGAAAATGGACCAATTCAAACCAAATAAAAGGAGGCAGTGGATAGGTTCTATAACAGTGACCAAAAACTAATGTTCCCAATAACAAAAATTTTAATTTAGGGTTTTGACTATACACACACAAACACAGGGCAACATGTTGCGAAAACACAATAGATCAATCAAATATATATCATACTTATCACTATCTGAGAGAGTAAATTTTATTAACTTTTATTTCCTTCTATTCCTTATTGCTCTCTTTCTATATATTTATTGTATTTTGTTTTTTTATACCACGACGCTAACTTTCTAAACCCAGATACCATACTACCACCTGAGCTATACCCCATCTACCATTGTAATTTGTAAGTGACAGCAAATAAACGTTATCAGATCTACTCTCATGTATCAATTCAATAAACCATATGAGCTGCGAGAACATAATTATGAATAACTGTTGTCACTTTGGGCAGTAAAAACTTTCACAATAAAACCATTTACTTTTGTTATGGTGCAAGTTACCACCACTACTATGATGAATGGACACATTATATTTGCGTTACTTAAGCCATTGTATCAAACCTACATATTAAGCCACACTAACACCTTAATACGTGTTCAACTTGTTACATATCTTTATCAAACCCCCGATATCGAACCATAATCCTCTAAACTCGTAGTCAAATATGATTATTTAACGACTACATGTCAAAAATAGGCTCATTTATACATGTTATACACATAAAAACGGGAATATTTAACAAAATAAAAAAGCCCAATTTTATATCATACTCAACAACAAATTGAGAGAACTAAGGGTGCTGCCTAGGTAGATAAGATAGTTCCAACCAGATGTCGTGTTTAAATTAAATATTGATAGAACTTTTAACAGAACACGAGTTTGGTTTTTTTCTGGAATGAACACAAATTTATTTCCTTTTACCCTAAATAGAAATACTTATGGATGCAGTGTAAAAGTTTAAATTTTACACTTTGAAACATACAAAAATCCACATATTTAATTTTATCATTATGAGCTGAATGTCCAGGAAAAGAAAGGTATCTGGAATGGGAGCCTATATCTTTGTGAATGGAATATTGTATATTAACTAGGGGGCCACAACCAGACTTATATTAGCATTGGCATTTTTCTCTTATGTTTAATCTCCTCACAACAGCTTTATCCACTTAAATTACAAACCCAATTGGTTTCCGGCATTTATGGATTTTAATCGATTATTCTATTGTATTAACGCTTTACTTTCTATCTGTATTTTATCTTTCTTCTCTTTCACTCATATATAAAACAATTTAATGATAACTAAAATAATAAATTAAATCTTAGTTTATATTAAAGAAAATATCGTTTTATTAAGGAGAGAGTAGAGGATTATTCAAAATATTTTATTTCTAATCCTAAAACATTTTTAATATACATTTAAAAGTACTATGCTAATTTTTAAAACTATTTTTTAAGGAATTCACATTTTCGATTCAAAGGAAATGATTTTACATAGTGATTTAATGTGGATTATGTTACATAGGGATTTTAATTCTTCCAATTCAAGTTTACTTTGTCTATATTGCTTTTGAAGGGATGTTTGGGGAGTAAAAGGGGGGTTAAGGAAGGGAAAAATATCTACTGAGGTGTAATGAAATATCTCTGTTTACAGAATCAAGGAGGAAAAAAGAAGCGTACTAAACAATGAACGTACTTCTAAAGAGCCAAGTCTTAAATACTGAAATCAAGAAGCGAAATAAAAGATTTTCACAAACAAAAACGGTAGTTTAAAAAAAATACTAAAAATAAAAGATAAAAACTAAATATAAAAGTTTATTGCAAATTATATAGAGAAAAAAGGGTTGAAAACAAAACTTTCTAGATGAACTGATATAAAAACAAATGTCTAGCAATGACCATAAAGAAGTTACCCCTTCAGTGATCAAAAGCGAATGAGTACTGTTTGGGGGAGGGGAAGAGTTCAATTGTTTACTTGCAAATATTATGGGTAAAATATTCTGAAAATCACAAAATCGAAAATATTAGAGAAGTAGTGTTGGTTTAATATTTTTAATATGTATAAAAAGTTTAGTTGTTAAAATGGTTTGAATTTAAATAGAGAAATGTGAATTGAATTGAAGAGTAAATGGAACAAAATGTAAAAGAAAGTCATGTTACACACATTTTCCAGGATTACAACTTTTATATTTCAAATCCAATAAGGACTTTAGAAAATAATGTTTTTATAATCTATTTAAATATATATATTTAAATAGATTATATATATATATATAGATATAGATACCTCTATAAGCCATAGTATAAAAGGCATGATAAAAATCTTATGATTGTCAAACAGATGTTAGCACTAGCTCAGTTTTAGTTAAAATTTGACTTTCCTCCCTTTTCTTCAGTACTCTTAAACTATATTAAATAAACGTAGCTAATATATTTTAATATACTACAGTACAGTTATTGTTTTATTTAGCTTTTTTTTTAACATGATAACCACATTATTTTTAAATGTGTGAATAATTCCAAACTAAGCCAGGATCTTTTTTAAACTACCCGCCTCGGTTGCGTAGTTAGCTAAAGCACTGGTTTCATTTTGAGCTAGACTGTTGAAGACGGGGAGATTGAGGTCCAGTACAAACATAGAGTTTAATTTTCTTCACATATTGATATCAACAGTTTCTGAATATCTGTCATGAGCATAATGGCTTTGTTTAACGAACTTTTTAAATGAAGAGAAAAATGTCATAAAATTCTAACACCCTTGACATTTATTCAATAAATATTGAGGTCTCCACTCCATGTGAATAAAATCGAATCCTATGTTTGTAGTGGAGCAATATGGTATTTATTTTGGCCAAAAAGATGTTTCGCCATAAAAACTGCAAAAACACTGCCCTTCACTTTAATTGGTTGATTTGAATATCTTGTTAAACTCAAGAAAAATAATAACGATATTTTAATTGAAAGCTTACAAAGGATTTAGGATATATTGTAGGCTTTTGCAGGGGAGGGGGAAGTTACCAAGATATTATTACTTGTAGTGATGGCCGATTTGTCCAATTAGCTAAAGCCGCTTTGCATTTGGCTTTCGTCAAAGAGGTAAAAGTTAAAATCCCACCCGAATTTCCAAAGGGGAATTTTAATTGTGATCTCTTCAATCTCTCTCCACATTAATACGAATGAATTTTCTCTGTGTTAATCTTTGCAAACCAACCTCTAGAGTAGGCCTATTTCCCTTAAAATCCCTGACTAAAACAAAATGATACCTATTTTCTAGTTATATATACTGTGTTTACTCTCTTTTATTTCGTAGCATATTTTGCAACCTCAAATAAAATTTTCAATTTGAATCCCTGTACACTGTTACTAAAAATATTGGAAACTTATATATGGACATTGGTGTACACCTACAAAATTTAAGGTCATTGGAGGCCCTTTTTGGGGTTGAATACTTTGTCCATATTTTTGTAGTTTCATTGTAGTAAATTTGTAATGTGTCTGTATGATGTGACATCGCTCACTATATAGATCACATTCGTTCTTTAAATTAGGATTTACAAAATAAACTATTTAAAAAATCCATAAGTGAAAATAGAGATCAAAATTGTAAACGAAATAAAATCATATGAAATAATTTTTTTAGTTTAATGTCATATCGCCGTTAAGGGTTTGAACAATTATATGAGTTTGATTTAGGAAAATATGTATATTTACGGGATACATTGTATAAGAAGGGTGTGAGGATTTAAGCCATTTGTTTAATTCAACGTGTTGTAACCAGTCAGCCACGTATCATCATCAGCTGTTGTGATAATCAGCCTCACGTTGTACACCATTTTTGTACCTAGTCGTCCGCTGGTCATCAGTTTCACCTTCTCGGATTCTTCTTATGGTGTCGTCCACGGCAGTCAGTTGTTTCGGTAGAGCATCTCGGGGTTATATAGATAATGGTGGGGGTAGAGGGACACAGCCGATTAAAGAGCTACTATTTAGCGACTTTTAATTTGAAGTTTTATTTTAACAAATCATTTATATTTTAGTACCAAGGATATTTAATTTAGAAACACGAACTAGTTATGACATGGCTAAAGATAATTATTTAGCCACCTAATCTACCTCTACTTTCTCCCATCTCGAGACTATCTCTACCCGTTATGATAAGTGTATAGTGAGTACCGGTCTTTACACTTTGCGTGCTAACCGGCCAGTGTCGCGTCTGACGCTTTCCTTCCACATAAGGTCAAAAACAGACGCTCAACCAGAGGCACTGACTGATTGGCCAGGAGTCCGCGCCAAAACCTCCCCCTCCCCTGAAAGACTACACGTGCAAGAAACAGGTGCATCTCACAAGTTCCGGGTTCAGCTATTAATACATTGCACGATGCTTAAAATGAAAAGTAAAAGTAATAAATTTGGATGACTCTAATATTCCAACAAAGACTTTAAATAATGAAAAACTATTAGATAAAAAGTTTAAAGGCCTGAAAATGAAGTTAATGAATAGAAATTTAATACATATATTGCTTACAACTTTGGTTATGATTTACATAACTTATAATTACTATAAAACCCCACACTTTCATATAATTAACCATTGGATAGTAATAAAGAGAATTAAATTAGGCCTAGATGAATGAAAAAGAACAATGTAGTTATCAGTTTAGTACTCTCAGTATCTTGAGTGTATTAATATGTAGACTAAAGGAAAAACTAATATAATTTTATAAATGAAATGGTTGAGAGCTAAGGGCCTAAAACCCTGACCACTTTACAGTGTCTAGTTCCTTAATTAGATTTTTCATTTATGCAAAGGCCTATCACTTAAAGTCTTATTTTAAATGTTCTATATACACGTCCAGTATGTTTATTAGTTATTAATTAGATTACTTTTTTTTCTAGTTTTTCCTAAACAAAACAAAATTGGCTTCCCCGGTTTTTCAGCTGCGGATCAACCCTCTAAAATGATAACGTATTGTCAAAGGTTTATAAAATAACCATGTATTTGGTCTATGCTTGAAACAGGCGAACCAACGTTATGTTTCTTATCAAGTATATTTCAAACAGACTATCCTTCATTGAGGCCACTGGGCATGCGCAAAGCTTTCCAGTAACTAATTAAAACAGTCTACTACGCTCCCTGAATATACATTACTCGATCAGTATTCTCTAGGGCAAGTTGGTGATTCCAGAAATACACTAGTTAAAGTCTACCGAACGATAGCTTATAAAATAATAGGCATAGTAAGAGGTAATTTATAACATTAACTTGTAAACTGGCATTAAGAAACCCCCGCCTTGGTCAGCGAGAAAGTTTCAATCGCTGTCAAACCACACAGCTTAAAATGCAATGGTCTGTATACTCCCTTCCACCTTTCATCTACAACTACACTTGTTTATGTCAATTAAAAAGAGAAGAAAGAAACTTACAAAATTTCTTATCTCGAGGTAAAGAGGAAATCTAGTTGCTGGGTCTCAAATATCTTAAAATTCTAATCTGTGAGCCTATAAATCAATTACTGTATTCGTTTGAGGAAGGTTAAATATAGAGATCCTTTATTATCTAGTCTTGTCTCACAGCTCTACAAATATTGTTAAAAATTCGTTGAAAATGAACTAATGTCATATTTTCAATTTTTTTCAATGAATAAAACATAAAATATAGGTTTGTTAAGGGCCCTGTTGGAATCTTTCAAACTTACTTTGGCATGAACCATATTTTGAAATAACTTATCATAGAATTACATATTTCTTTAGAGCTGAACGTCTTCACGGCAATTTATCAGTTACCAAAGTGATCCCCGTAAGTGATAAAATACCTCCAATGCGCTAATCTAGCAGTAAATTAGACCACCGATGAAGGGGAGATTGCGGTTCAAATCTCGGTCGGGTGTACTGTGGGTTGTTTTTCCAAAATGTTTTTCCACTTTTCCTCTGCACAAATTCATGTACACTTCCTATAAATACGATATAATATACGATATACGTATAGGACTCCCTAATCCCTCAAGCCATTAGGTTACTTAGTACATAAGGGTATATAACCGAATGGGTATTAGGATGTGGTGCTACAAAATAAATTAAAAATACTTATTCTTAGTGAGACAAATAAAACTAACTGAAACCCTCCTTGGCGTTATTTTATATTATTTATATTAATAGACTAGACGTTTAAAAGAAGTTTACATTTTGAGTGCATCCTGATAAAAAAAAAGTTCCGTAGTAAATATTAAAAATAAAAATCCAAGTTAACTAATGAATACTAGTAGGTTTGTCAACGTGTGAGATGAATTCCTCTGCGTAAAGGGGGAAAAAAAAGAATGTAGAAATAAAAGTAATAGAAGGCGAGGAATACCATCACATGAAAAATGCCGCCACCCGTCATATTATTTCACGCTGTGACGAACGCATCCCTCTCTCTCTTTCTCTTCTCGGCGTCATCACGAACTACACCACGCGTCGTAAAGGCTACCTCCATACTCTGGTATCATTTTTCTCGGTCAGACGGAGAAGTCTGTGGCGCTACTGGTGGCCTTCCAGAGAGTAACTTGACCCCGGGATCCCTTGCGGTCTTTGTGAAGCAGAGCCCCGATGTTCTTGGTCGTGAGCTTCATCTACCTCAAGCTGGACATAGCTAAATATGACAACGCTGAATACGACGTTTTTGGAGATCAGGGGTTTTGATTTCAGTCCCAATATTTTAACTAGACAAATATCTGCTTCGGTGGTTGCATGGTCTAAAAAGTCGCTCTTGAAATATACTAGACTACCAATGACACGGAGATCGGGTTTATAATCCCGGTTGAGTTGGGTGTGCTGAGGTTTTTTCATACATTTTTATCAACCTTCCTCCATGCAAATGTGGGAACACTTCTTATAAATTCAAACTTCCTCCTTCATAACTCATTAACTTAATTAGTACATATGAGTATAGCCTGAACAGGTAGTAAGACTCGGTGCTTCAAAAAAACTAATAAAACTGTGCTAAAGGGGTCAGGATGAGATATGGTGGAATAAAGAGACATAACTGCTTTTGTGGGTATCAAGAACGTGGGAAGACGTTTATAAAAAACAGGGCATTTGTTACACCCAGCAGGGATTCGAGTACCAACCTTCCTCGTCACAAGCCAATCCTAGACAATTGACATTTAGTTTGCGTGGCTACCGATTTGGGTGATAAGTATTGATAATATTAATACCGTGTTTGAATTACTGTTAGTAAGGCAAAATCAGATACTGGCCATCAGCATAGTCGATTTTCCAATGACTGCATAAGAGGACACAGGGATTAAGATGTTTTTAACGTCTGTTCTGGCTTGCCAGTCATGGGCAAGTTGAGGCTCAATGCCTTGCCAGAACTTTTACAAATGGTAGGTAATTGATTCAATTATATACCTTCAATCCATGTGAAGAGATTGCCAAAGAGAGGTTAAATAATTGTCTCATAGTACTGTTGAAATATCTTGTCTTTAAGGTGGGGATTTAGGGATCCCGATAAAAGGTAGGTGTTTTTGCAGTTTTTATAAAATCATTTTTTGGGTCAAAATGAATTAAATAATGCTTCAGTGCAAAAATAAAGTTTAATTTTCTTCCCATGCTAGCCTCATTATTTTCTTGAATATCTCTAAAGTGTATCCTGGAATGTAATGACACATTTTTATCTTCATAGAAAATGTTTGTCATCTACTACAGCTATGCTTATGATATATATATATATACAACAATCGTCCATATCACCCTGTGAAGAAAATTAAAGTAATAGATTTATACTGGAACAATGTTTTACTTATTCTGTAAAAATAAATTGCTGTGAAAACTGCACACACACACACACACACACTCGCACTGTATTTTTCTCGCGTTCCCTACATCCTTAATTTAAAAATTCCTTCCTGGTTTGTCTTATGAAATAAACACTTTTTTTGGAGGGGGAGGGCTGGAGGGTATCCTTTCCTGATGGTCATGTGGGAGTGAAGGATCAACCATACACTTCGAGTTGGGAAGGATCAAGAGTCTTTGAGAAGCTAAAGCTGAGAGAGGCACTCTGTATATACAGTGTGTTATTGGCAGTGAAAATGGGCAGAAGTGCGACATGCACTTTGTACATAGGCAGTGGATATAGCCGACGGGAAGGGAGACGCGTATTTAGCAGTCATAAATTGTGAAGGTTCAAAATACACTCCACCTGTAAGTGCCAGGTTCACGGTTTATTATTTTAACACTATAAAGTATTGAGTGGTTGAATATCTAAATCAGAATTTATTAATTTTATGCTATTTAATATAAATAACTTATCGACAGGATACCCAATAATATTAATAAACAATCTTTCAGCACCAATTATTATTATTATTAGTACCACGTCTTACTACCCGTTCGGGTTATACGCACTTACGCTAATGTGTAATGGTAGGGTGATTGTGAGATTAAATGGTGGACCTACAGTTTAACGTGGAACCCGAACCACGGCGGAGGCCTGGCACTCCCCACATTCACAAGTTGTGATTAATACATATCTTGTCAGAGGTGATGGAAGTGTTAGGTAATCAGATTATCTGTGCCGGGACCGAGGATTGAACCCTAGACTTCAGCACAGAAGTCTGACATCTTAACCCGAGACCACCAGGTCACCCATCAGCACTAATTAAATGACACGTAAATACTGATATTTAAATTACCTTTTAAGGATAGAAGAGTAAAAGTGGGGAATCGCATTTTTACTCAAATTGAGCAATTTATGTAATATGTTAAACACTAATGAGATTTTTTAATGCAAATAAGCTAATAATTAAAGTAAGTTTTTTCAAATTTAAATTAAATTAAAAGCAAATACGTAGTGGTTAGGGTATCTTTGTGGTTTGAAATATAAAAGTTGTACTGAGAAATAAGTGGGATTTTTTTTTTATCGCCGCGTCTTACTAACCGTTCGGGTTATATGCTTTGTGTAGTATTAATTTCCTCTTTTCCTTTCTTGGGCCTTCATATTAGAAATGTTATGTCCCAGAGAAATAAACCAGTGGTGTCACAGTCAGAGGATGTATCTTAATAATTAGTTTTTTTTTTACAATATTGTTTGTTAGAAACCAAAGAAAATTTACCGGTGAAATTTTCATCCCCCACACCCCACAGTGAAGTTGGCGGCTCTTTGTATTTTATGACTACCATATCATATAACCAATTCGCGATCGAATTTCTTTCATCTCTCCTATTTTCTCTACATTGAATAACCCCCTCCCCCCCCTCTTTTTTCTTCCTTGTTCGCACATTTTCTCTGCGTTCCTTTACAGACTTTGGATTATCCACAAAATCAAAATCTCAATTTTCTTTGTTCGTTCGTTCAGTGAGATGGGTTACAAACACGTGAAACTTTATCTTTGTGCTCACGTAATCAACTTTACTGCAGGAAACAGAATTAATGGTAAACTTCAATGTATAACCTAAAATTTTGTTTTTAAATTTAAGTACACCACTATTCGAAAAACTTTTTCCCTCTCTTATATGTGGTAAAGAATATAGAGGGATTTTTTCTGAAAACTAAATTTTAATACATGTTAGTGTACTCATATTACTATTATTTTCACAAAATATAAAGCAGTGGTTCTCAAGCTGTGGCATAAGCACCACCGGTGGTCCACGGTGGTTTGCCTGGTGGTCTACGGAAGAGGGAAATAAAGGAGTGGGTAATAGGTGTATGTTGTAAGAGAGTTAAAAAGTACAAAATTGATGGGAAATGTCCGAGTCAATAATGCTTTTTATCTCAAGTAGTACTGCATGTGAAATGTGATCAAAGAACCAAATCAAATACAAATACTGTCGCTTATCGCTTGGTAAACACGCGCATTAATATAATTTCCGACTTCGACAAGGGAATAAGTGAGTAGTATATAATATGGGTGGTCCACATGTGTATTGATCGCCTATAAAGTCCACTTAGGTGGCCACATAGTCTGAGGCGTTGCTCCTGCAGTCGACTAGATTTCCCATAGCAGAAAGATCGAGGTTCGAATCTCTGTCGGGTGTACTGATGGGGGATTTCTTAGCTGGTTTTACACTCTCCCTCCGAGAAAATGGGGGTACACTTTATATAAACATAACCTATCTCATCTCTAAAACTATTAGGGTAATTATTACATACACGTATAGCCCGAAAATAGTGCTAAGTAAACGCTAGCACAGAGTTCTTCCATTGGGTAAAAGTTTGAGAAATACTGCTATAAAAGCTAAAGTAACATTGATTCAAAGCCTCTTTTTGTTTCAAAACCTATTGATATGGTTTTAGAGAACATTTATTAAAAAATAAATTAAGTAAGACTATTTCATAACAAAATACACCTCCCTAAGCGTTTAAGAAGTAGTCTACTTATCCAGGAGACACTTGTTTGATCCCAAGGATGTTTTAAATGATTTAGTATGTGTGTATGGACAACCCAGGTTATTAAACTTCTTGGTGTTTCTAGGTCATGTCAGAATAAAACATTTTATTAGGAAGATGAACATTATATCTTTTTTTCATTAACATGTTTTTCTTGCTGTACGAATGAGTCATTTAAAAATTTGTAAATATTTAACTAATATACTTTATTTCCCCCCATCAACCAAATTTTTGACTAACTCTAATATTTTTAAAGAAAAGGGATATATAATCTGTTAAAAAATAATATTTTGATGATAGTAACAAGTAATTTTGTCAAAGGGTGTAACATTTGTATTATATTTTATTTGCGATATCATAAAGATAAAATCAACAATATGGTTAACAATCTGAACCAATTACAAAAATGCATTAATTTTGCTGCTACAAAATTTTTATATTAAAAAAATGTATTTATTTTTTGCGTCATTACGATTGTCTCCTCATTTTGCTAACGCCCTCACACTCTAGGAACTACCCAAGAGCAGATATGCAACGTTGCCACATCTGTCAGACTATCGTGCAAGCCAGCATCTCACACACACACACACACGTTCTCGCGCCCATGGGCGTCCACCCTCCCTCCCTTTTCCTCTTATTCCTCACCCCTCTTCATCAATATATCCTTGTGCTGTTCCATCATCCCACAGGAGCAGCATCATCCCATACAATCCACATCAATCACTCGACCATTGACAACCTTGGTTATGACACTTTCAGTCGCAAAGAGTAGGGGTGGGGGCGACGGCGGAAATAGAGATAGAGAAAAGGAGGGGAGGACGAGGGTATAGTTCTGGTTAAAAAAAAAAAGATGACGCAGCAATCGAATTCTGAACGCAAGCAACGGGAAACTCTAGAATAAGCATTAAAAATATATGTCTACCGATCTATAAATATTTATAAATTATTTGAGTGATAGTGCGAGTAAAAATATAATACATTACGCCTAGATCAAAAACTGGCAGTTATAAAAATTAATTAAGCAATCTTCATATTTTCATGCCTAAGATCACGGGAAATGCAACTATAACTTTTGATATATCCTATCAATATAGATAAAATAATCTATATTAATACAAATGAAGAAGTTGTGTGTGTGTGTGTGTGTGCGCGCGCGCGTGCGCACGCAGCTGTCATGAACATTACACCATATCTATCACACACAGAGGTCTGAGTTTGATATATTGGTAGCGCCTGTGAAACAACTAGTGCATCGAGAAGCAGTAATTTCAAAATTAGGATTTGACTCTTTTAAATTAATGATAAACTTATGTTTGAAGCAAAGAAAAGTGTTGGCCAAGGGTAGCCACGCAGTGGATTGCGTAGATAACCTGGTCAACGTCACGATGGTTACTTCTGCTAGTATTGATAATAAAGTAAAATGTTATCAACGCTGACAGTAACAATAAATGTTAGTATTCTATAAACTATCCTACTATAGCTCTTATCTTGATTTATTTCTTTACAATCTACAAAAATTGTAGTTTTATGTATTATATTATTCAGTTAAAACTAGTTCTTGACATAACTTAAACTATATATTCAATTAGAGATACATAATTTAAGACTTAAGAGGTAAATATATACAACTTATTTTAAAATTTTAGACCATAGTATCAAGTTTAAATAATAAAAGTTATGACTAATTTGTTAGAGGAAACCGTGGGTAACAAAACAACTGTTAAAGTGCTCTCCAGATAAGCAATTTAATGATAGTTCCTTTTTTTTTAAAGATCTATGTTAATATATAGTAAGCTTTAACTCTCATAAGTATAAACAAAAGGTATTGAAGAAAAGAATTCAGAACTTTAGGATATTGTAACACTCATTAAAATGAGTAAAAAAAGTTAATAAACGAAGGTCAGTTAACCAACTCACACAGAAACACAGGTAACTTTGCCTTTCGGTAGTAAACAAAGTTAATATCATCATCAACATCATGAACAGCTTCCAGCCACTGGCTGGTTCTGTTCGGAACATAAGCCTCTCCACCGCCTCCTTTACTCCCACCAACTCTCTCCCTCCACCTTGGTCCAGTCCTCTCCAAGTTCCTCCTAAATCCTTTCCTCCATCCGTCCCTTGAACTTACTCTCGGTNCCTCCATTCTTCTCATATGGCCATACCGTCTTAGTCGTACCTTCTCTATCCTGTCCTAGACTGATTCTTCCTTTACTATTCCTCTTACTCTCCCATTTCTCATCCTGTCTAATGGTAAAAATACGATAGGCCTAGCAAGCCAGTAGTGGATGCGAAATTGTTTTCAAAATAGGAACACTAAACACAACTAGTTTAAAAATTGAAATTTAATTTGGGTTTATATGGCACAAATGTATTACCATAGAAATGGTGTTCTACATGCTTTACTTTCATTTTCCATCAAATTTCACATCTTCGAATGAGACTGTTGCGCTATTTTTGAAAAATCCCTGGCCTTATTCGAATCACCCGACAACAATTTTCAGCCCACTGTGGTAAGTCTGCTAAATCATTTATTGTGGGGAAAAAATACACTAAACTCTCGTACCATAAAGTCCAGAGTATTGAGGTCAGGGACCCTGGGGGGAGGTGGGGGGGAGTTACAACTTTACCTCCTTGACCTATCTCTGTATCTCTGTGTGACTTGGTTTGTGGACCTAGGTACACAAATACCTTTTTACTCATTTAAATCGGTACTACAATTTCCTGAAATTCTAATTTTTTTTTTAACAATCTGTATTATGTAGCTATTAGTAGTGTGTTTGGCTATAAAATAGTTTAAAAAAATGTAATATTTAAACGATATTTTTTCATTGATATCTTTACATATTATTTAAAATATTTATAGGTCTCAGATAAAAATCATCAAGATCAACCTTCTTGCTAATACAAATAACAGGGTTATATTAAAGACCAGTGATAGTGTTGAAATTTTGCTGTTACTGTGCAAATCGACAGCTCAAGACCCATTTCTTTTTAGAGACCTCACCATTTTTTTCATTTGGAGTTCATAATATCGTGTGTGTGTGTATATATATATATAAAAATTCACCGGTATGTGTATATATATACCTACATATATATATATATACCTACATATATATAAAATTCACCGGTAAGCGTAACAATTTACTGGGTTATTCATATCTTGATTAAAAATATTATAAATGTTGTAGGAGGTGACAATAAAAGTATTTTCACGTTATGAAATTGGGGTCAGCTATGCCAAGTGGCGGAGCTACGAGAGATTTATTCACATGGGGAAGTTCTGTCGCCAATACTTGGCTCCCATTGGCAAGTAAATCCACTTCTTCAGTCGAGATGCCTTCACGCTCACAATACTGGCCCTCGTCTGGGCCAAGAATCAAATATATAAAACAATCATCCATTTCTAATGTGTATCTGTTGTCAGGCAGTTCAATGGCTCTTACTGACCATAGTTTACACAAAGCCTCACTTGGTATGTGCTGAAGAATGATGAGTTGCCTACCGTCCATGTGTATACAGCGGCACCTTTGACGTCACCGACCTCATGTCGTTGCACGGAAACACTCGTATTGCCACCCCCTACATCCGTAGGTATATTTTTTTTACTTAAATATATGAATAGCCCGGTTTATAGATTGCTTGTAAAATCTAAATGGTTGGCTGAGTCTAAGCGAGATATATTGGAGTATATAAAGCCCTTCAACTCTAGGTTGAATGTGCTGGGGATGGTTTGTTTCTTGCTATGTTGGTTGTGCTTTTTTTTTTTTACCATCCTTTTTACAAGAGATCTTTGGCTGATTCCCTTAAAATTCTCACTTTTCATCATTTTCCCGTAAATTAGTGTAAGCTAAGGAATTTTCGAAAGACATAACACATTAAAAGGATCAGTTCACATTTTTAATGTTCTGTTGATGTTACGAAGAAAAACTTATTTTAAATGTCTTAAATCCCGAATCGGTAGGTATGCGTACTAAATGCCAAGATTATCTAATAAGATTTGCAGTTATGGCGAAGTTAGAGTTTGAATCCTGGACGGGTATGGTTATAGGCTTTTCCCTAAATTATTTTTCTTTCTCTTCCCTCACAAATGTGACTACATTTATCCTAAATTATATGTTTCTAATCCCTATTCTATTATAGAAGTTAAGTTCAGATAGCTCTAATGGGCAATAAGACGTTGAGAAAAAAAAATAGACCCATACAGCAGTTTCCATAAACAACACTTCCAAGAACAATCTCACTAAAATAAATCTTAAATATCGTAAGAGAATAGAAAATCTTCATCATATTATCTTCACTTGCTTTTATTGCAAAAGAACATCACCAAATTTGATCTAAAATGTATAAAATAGAGTTACGTCATATGATATAAATGTTTCAAGAAAACTATTGATATTATTGATATATTTTTCAAGTATAAAATACTCAACCCCGTTACTTTCAAACATATACAATATTCCATTGCATTTTTTTCATAAAATTTGAATATGTAAGTGTCTTCGATCTCTTTTTTTTTAACTCCCAATTTCGTACCTTCATCTCACTTTCTATTTACATTCTTTCTTCCGTTCAACCTTACACTTCGATTTGCATTCATTCTATTCTAGCCATCCTATTCTAATCTACCTTTTAGGCGCGTGATACGTCTTTTTTGTTCATTTATATTCCATTCTTTTCTTCTTTTGGAGGACGAGTGGAAAAGGAAACTTGAAAGCAATCCCCCAAAGCGAATAGCTGTGTGACAATTTAAGTGAGTTTGGTTTTACGTAATGTTCTCCCTAGATTGCGAGAAAAAAAATGTGTGGGGTGACAAAATATGAAATAAAATAAAATTGATTTTTAATATTTAGCTAGGAAATAGCGGTATTTTCCTTTGCTTTCATCTCTTAAAGAAGATATTTTTTATTCTTATTTTAAAAAAAAGCTTTATTGTATACGATATGACATGTTGCGTCTGTATAAAAGAGAAACTCATGCCATTCTGACACGGGTCTTTCAACTATTATTTAATAGATATTTTTTGTTAAAGTAAAAATTTAACCTTAAAAGTATATAATTTATCAAATTTCTGTGGATGGTAACAGTCTTATGACATATAGTTTTGTGTATTTGGTTAATCTGAAATGTCTTAATAATAAAAATACAATATTAATATAATACCATTATTAAGGACACACATACGCACACACACTCATGAAATTAAAAATAGGTTTATAGGCAGTGTGTATTTTTTTAATAATATTAGAAAACTACAACAACATCAATATATCACTGATATTTTAGCGGGAAGCGTATAATCCGAACGGATATTAAGACGCGATTCTAAATAAATAAAATAAAATAAGTTTTTGCTAAACAATATTTTTTATCAGACTATATCAAATATTAGTTTATTACTTTTAGTTTAGTTTGACGTTTCAGAAGACATACTTTATTAAATCCGCCGTTTCGTATTAAGATGTAATTGTGGAGATCTTCAGTACAAGACTAGAGTTTAATTTTCTTCGCATGGTGCAATAAACAGTTCTTTAATATATGTCATGAGCATGGTGGCATTAGGCTAGAAACTTTTTAAATGAAAATAAAAAAGTTGTCATAAAATTCCAGGACATCCTTGACAGATATTAAGTAACTACTGATATAACCACGTGAAGAAAAATAAACTCTTGTGTTACCATTAGATAATTTGATTTATTTTGACCAAATAAAGGTTTTGCTATAAAAATTGTAAAAACACTGTTCCTTTCTCGCGTCCATTACATCCCCACCTTATCAATGGCCGTGAAAACCTTCAAAACCAAATACATATAATATTTATGTAGCTTGTTGAAATGTTTATATTGGCAACAAATATTGGAATGAATTTGGCTATTATAGATGCATTTTAATGATATGGGGCTGAATTAAAAATATATTATAACCGTAATTATTTAATTTGCTTTAAAACATATTTATTTTTTATATTAAATATCCTTAGCTTCTCATAAGAAATATTATTGGTTTGTCACCATATATAATTTTTTTCTAAACAATATCTATCCCCTAATTAAAATTAGTGATTTAGTGGTCATAACTGTTTGGTAGTGTATTTTAATATTATACAAATTTACAATTTATCCGAGTTAATTTCTTTTTCATAATATGAGTATAAATTAAATGAAGGAGATTATTTTGCAAAATTAAATTGAATTAATTAAATTTTTCCTAATATTTGCTTTCACCGGTAAATTATAAATGTAGCTTTTACTCATAGCTTCCCCTCATAAAAATAAATGTCTCATTATGTTATTAATCCAACACTTAGTGTAAAACTTTCAAGGGAAACATATTTTATTCATAGGAAGCAAACCCCTCAAAAAATGACTAAAAGGGTGAAGCGTCATCCCCCTTTTCATTTCCTCCCCTCACCAAACTACTACTCACTCATACCATGCAACATCGTCAGCGGTAGTTGCAACACCAATGTGAAAGTAAAAGCCATGTTTAAAATATTCCCTTTTTTTTTGCACTCTCTTCTGTAAGGTTGCATCGACGTAAAAGCAAACTTGCTTCGAGGTTTGCGTATATTTAAATTAAGATGACGGCACTTTTTTTTTTCCAAAGAGCTCCTTTGCAATCAGGTTCCCTATGTAAATTCTATTTCCCAGTAATCCATTCGCCCAAGATCGGAGCCGATTGATGGACGTAAATTGGAAAAGGGAGGGGGAAGAGGATCTGAAGTAGGTCGGGTATTTCGCAGGGGAACTTGCAATTGAGGGGTGGACAAGTAAAAAGAGACGGTGAGACACGTGGAGAGGAACATCGCGGGGAAGAGAGAATGAGAGACATTGACGGAAAAAAGAAACGAAGGAAGAACGTAACAAAAGAATGATTTGAGACCATGAGAAAGAGAAAAAGAAATTATATATATATATCCATCGTGAAAGAGAGAAATAGAAATGAGGAAAAGAGAAGGTGACTTGTATAGCATTTCACAATTTGAGTTATTCAAACTAAACTAATTAAATTACTACAATAGGGATAACAAAGATAGAATTTTATAAAATGTACTAGCATTTGCGAAATGGGATAGTGGAAAACCGTTTAAAGAACGTCTCTCCTCGGAACACTCAAACGGTTTTCGACCCCAAATTCTTAAACAACCAAAAATCAGTACAGATGAGCTTGAAAGCTTTAGTTTACATGCATACCAATAAGGCACAAGGGATAAAGGTAAGATTCAGGGAGTGAAAAAGATCTATATATAAAAAAAAAGAACTACACAAAGTGATTGTCAACTGTTCACATTAGAACCTGAACGTACTCGAGAGCTGCATTGTGTCATTTGATTTTGTCTTTGAGCAATAAATTTTGAGAGAGAGACTTTTATCCTAACTTATGTCAAGAAGGATCAAGTATTTCCACGCTTATAGTGAAGGTTCATCACTAAAAAAATAAGTAAAAAGGTTTACAAACCTTATTTATAATATTAATAAATAATAATTATGATAGAGAGATTTTTGATGAAATAATAAAGTGGAAACAAGTTACAGATTAGAGGAACTGTGCACCAAATACGAATTCGAGACAGATTGTTTAGGTGGGAAGAGAGCAGCTTTGAAAATATAAAATACAAATTCACATAAGCAAACATTAATAAAATGACACTGTACTTATATTGAAACGATTATAATTAATTCTATCTCTTTTAAGTTCGAGTTATATATCAGATTGTTTGGCGTATAAGTAATTTAAAGTAAATATATTTTTGTGAGCTATCAGAAATTATTTTAATGTTATGTTTCAACAATTGATTTTTTTAAATTAATATACTCAAGGTTATTACCTACATTGTCTGAGGTACATGTATATGAAGGGAGGTTTGTAAGGAATATTCTCCCATATGTGTGTGAGGAAAGTAAGAAAACTGTAGGAAAAATCCAATATAAGAATGTACTGGAAAAGTACTCGTTCGGAAAATGAGCCTCAACCACTTTAATAGCTGAGACTGAGTGCAGTTCTTGTGTTACACATTATACTCCTCGGTCACTGGTACACGTAATATCGCCAACCATCAAATAGAAAATTACATTAAATAATATTAGGTTTTATAAATTATAGGTTAGTCATAGGGATGAAAATAGAGACTAAACGTTTTAAACATTCTATAAAGTTCGCAAGAGTATATTATAACCCGAACGGGTAGTAAGACGCGGTGCTAAAATTATTATTATAAAATTCGCGCTTCCTCATGATTTTAAGTTAAGAGCTAGAATTATTGTGAAATAAACACCCACATCACATTGAACACCACACCCAAGCTAAGCTTGGCCTAGCGTAAGTATATATTGTTACCATGCCCGAGCAACACCCGGGTCCTTTTTAAATGTTTACGTATGCAATGGCAATGTTATAGTGTTCTATAAATGTTTCCTAATACTGTCTTAGTTCATAAAAACTACTAGGTGGCAGCACTAAATGGTTTTGTGTAAACTGCAATGTAGTATTGGGTGTGCTAAATTGTTTCACTCTCTACCACGTCAAAACAAATTATTGTTAGGCCTAAATGTTATCGTTTTCATTTAATTTGTAATTCATTTATGAATTATTTTCTAGTTTTTGTAGCAAAATTTGAACAAATAATTTTTTTCTAATAAATTTAAAAGAATAGTTGTATGCACAAAAAATACCAAACAAAGTTTTTTAAACTTATTTCTTCTATTAAACAAAGTAAAGTCCATATAAATTCTGAAATATCATAAATGATTATAATAAACTCACAAAAATGTATTATATGTCAAAAAGTATTCTCCCAGCAAAAATTCAAATTATCATAAATTTGGCCGGTATCTGACAGTTCACCACGTGATTTCATGCCAGTGTGCAATGTGTTAAGTAAAAATTTGAGTTTATCTACATGACTAACGTAAATTAAATATTAAATTTACGAGAACATTGCCAAATTAAAAAAAAATTGGACGTGTTTTTATCGTTACTAATGTTTTTAGATTTCTCTTTGTATCTTAATTTCAAAATAATATCTCCTATAACTTCTCTTTAAATATAAAGATGATATGGTATTTTTGAGATGAAGTTAGACAAAAAACAAATAAGCCCCAATATTTAATTGTTCGTAATATTAATAGAGATTTAACCATTGTTCACGTAGTTTAAGATATCAGTATTGTAATAGATGACAACATTCAAATAAATAGGATAAATTGCTGAAATTTTTAAATTCAAATCTCTTGGGATGAGCTACTTAACTAAATACTTTCTGAGCAGCCGGCATTTCAAAAAGGATTTCCAGAACGCAAAATCATACACATTAGTCATCTATATTCAAATAATATCCTTGACAAATTTTGTTAAAATTAACCCAATCATTTGAAAGTAATTTGCTGAACAAACAGACGAAATAACAAAACGGTCGAATTAATACATGACCTCGATCCATTCAGTCAATTAGAAATTATTTATTTCAGTCTACCTGTAAATTAAGTATTCAAAGATGTAACTATTTATTATTCTTTAATAAATTATATTAGAAAAAAATCTCATACCAAAATTATTTCATGGGAATTGAACTAGTTTTTTTTCTTATTAAATAATCAATTGATGATTACAATATTCAGTATATTCAATAACATTCACATATCTAAGTGCTTTGCTTTCCATATTGTACACAGGAGTACAATATATTTGACACAACTGCAGTTAATTTTGAGAAAACACATTTTTTACAACAATTTATTTTATTGTAACTTTTTCAGGCTGAAAATCAACCCAATGAAAAAATATAGTAGTTTTCTCTACACAAAATCTCCCTCCCTTAAATATACCAAAACACACATCAAAATAGTCTGACGTTAATATGATTAAAAACACACCAACCCTCGTCTTTATTCTTTTCCCCATCTCTTTGATTTTTTAACCCAAATGTATTGTCCATCTTGGTTAGATAAAAAAAACGCGAACTTGGAAGAAGAGATTTACTATAAAATGCGGTGGTTCAATAATTTACAAACAAATGATGATGAAGTGGGAAGAGGGGGCGGGCAAAAAATATTAGAAAGGGAAAGGGTGGTAAAAGAGAAATAAGTGTGGCTTGGGGAAGAAGGTTAGAGGGGAGTGTAGGAAAGGATTATTTCTCAGTGAAGCTGATTATGTTTTGGAGGACTGATGAGTTTCCGTGGTCGAAATGAAGGGGAGTGGAGGGAAGACAAACCTACCCTCTTTCTCCCCCTCAGTTATCAATCTAGGGGTTGTGTCCGAGCAACTACTTTGCTCACCCTGCCGTTGTGCGAATTGTGGTCACAGCTTACCTTCCCTTTCCCTCACGCAAGAACAAACCTACACCCTCGTAAGCCCCTTAAAATATTGTGGACTTTCAGGTCTGATGGATGATTGTTGGTTAAGGGGAGGTGTTTATATATATATATCGCGCGAGAGGTAAGTAGAGCTATTTCAAAGCCAACCGCTCGTTCAGCAGCTTTTGTTGGGTGTAAACGTGGGGAAGGTATGTTTTAAATTTAAGATGAAATATTTAAATAGAGGTTTAAATCAACTTTAAAAATCGAGTTAATCAGATGTCACTATTATTAAAATCATATTTATAGATAATATTTAACTATTCTTATGTTATCTGAAATAGTTTAGTATCAATTCTTAAAAATTCAAAATGCCTTCCAGTAAATAATTATTTAAATAAATGCCTTTGTGGCACCCACTTTACAAACCACATATCTTAAACGTTTTTTTAAAATATTCAGGCTGTATTTTATAAACAATACAATACATTCAATTACAAGGCTATATATATATATATATATGCACCAAAACAAAACGAGATATCTTCTCTTTAAACCCCTAAGTCCACCCATTACTTCAAACAGGGTTCATACTCCATATTGAGGTCTATTTTAGGGTCTTTAGGGTATTTTCAGGCCATAAAAGAGACCAAAAAAGGGACCTCATAAAAAACAATGAGAACAACAAAAATGTTACTCAAAATCATGTGTTTTTTTTTAAAAAAAGAGCTAGCCCTAAGCTTGTTAAGGTCAAACCAAAAATATAACTCAAAATCATGTTTTTTTAAAAAAAAACCTAGCCCTAAGCTTTTTAAGGTAAAAAAAAATATGTTAGCTCTTTAAGTTATATTTTAACTTTATTTTTAATTTAACTCTACTTTTAAGTTGATTTAATGTTTTAGCCATATAAAACGATTAAAATAAGGCTTTTTGATTAGACCTTGGATGGCATATGGCTAGTTTTTATTTATAGTCAAAATACATAAATATACTGAATACTCTTACACTTTTAATGGTTATTTCTTTTTAATATATGTTTCTTAAAATTATACATATCACATTTAGCTATTGGCAATCATTTACATATCACAACGTAGGTTAACAGTTAATTAAATCAGAAAGAAGTAAATTAAAACAAAAGAAAAGTAAACTAATAAAAGGACAGTTTTTTATTTTTACTACTTAATCTTCTTTCCTAGAAGACATTTCAAAAACTGAAGTTATTAAAGGAGATGCTTTTTTTTTCTAATGTCTTTGTTTGTATATATGTTTCTTTATTGAGCTGCTATCAAGTCTCAAAATGGAAAAAAACACAACACATGGTCAAGAGGGAGACCTATAGGAAAGAAGGTACAGACAGCTACCACAAGAAATGGTATTGATGCCCAACAAAGAGGAAATACTCCAGTACAAGAAATGTGACAAGGGGAAATGGTCCTGATGAGGTAGTTTAACGTCAAACTCAAGACAAAGGTTTGAAACTTACCAATTTTTAAAAACATTAGGCCAGGATTTCTTCAATTTGACTAAAATTATATATTAAATATCCTACAAATCTACATTAATTATCCATAAACACTTCAAATACTCACTTTTAGGGACTTTAGGAACCTAAAGTTAATAAAAGGGGACTTTTAGGGACTTTAGGGACCGAGTATGAGCCCTGCTTCAAATCTACCATCATATTAACAGCCAAATGATGGCTTTAACCTTCCAGTGTAGTACCAGAACTCGACTTGACCTTAAAAGTAAAAATCGCCCAGTTAATATCGTTATTCACCAAGAGTCTAACAAAATCAATATGTGCCAACCGAAGAACACAATGAACAATCACCATTTCATGAATCATACATAAATATATTTTTCTAAACATTACTAATCACAATGAACACTCCAAGGGCCATAAGGACAACGGTGTATAAATGGGGGGAGGAGGCTCTCTCCACCCATGCTTAAGGGGGAAGATTGGTAGCACAATATAAATCCTCACCCTTCACCGACACCATATTATATTTTTTAAAAACACATTCCTTATTAGTCACTTTAATGCGTCTAAAATCTCAGTCTGAAGCTCAAAATTGATCTAAACCAGATTTCTATGATTCCTTGAAAACAAATATCCGAAGACATTTATAAAACTATCCGGCTTCTAAGGATGAAATTATAAGAAATAATCCAGTCATTTAATTCATTTATTTGAGGTATTTAACTTGCACTTTCTAAACCAAATGATCATATTAGAACACGACTTATAAACTAACTTAAATTTAGAACAGACACAACATCCAGCCGCTGGCCGTTAATTCATCAATGTGAAAGGTGAAACCCCCATTTCACAAATTATATATTTTTCAGTGATGCCGGTAATCAAACCCTGGACCCTTATATTAGTAGATAGACACGCTACCGATTGAGCTAAGTTGTCGGACAATCAGCCAGTCCCCACCTTAATTTATAGTATTTTACTGATTGGAAGGACTGAATGTCAGTTGAAAAATTTACTAATGTCACTTTAATATATTCATAAGACAAGTCACGTAATCTTCATCTATCATTTTTGATAGATCTTAACAATAACAGCTAAAAATAATTATAGTAGTCTATATAATGTTATAAATCCTGAAAGCAAGGAAAAAAAGTATCCTATAAAAGATTATTACTACAAGATTGCTACAATATTTTTACCAACATCTAATGGCTTTACATGTGCCTACATTTTCGCTAGCGAGAGTGAGTAACAATTCAAGAAATTGCACTATAAAATACCGTACTTGGATTAGAACCCTTATTTCCCCATGATACGCAAACCAGACTGGACGAAATTTATTACACCTACAAAGATTTATCGCATCAGCCTGCCATCAAGACATACCGACCGAGAAGCTTCCATCATTTGGTGAAGATAGTGCCAACGTCTACCAATGGGTGTCATTTGGTCAACACTACGAGCCCTCTTGTCATTAATCTCAGTTTTATAGACTGGAACTACTACTTTTTTATTCAAGTAGCTCCTCATTCGCCCTCACGAGGCTGAGCTGATCCCGTTTTCAATCCCATCGCTTCACAGAAAATCTGATAGTACCGAGCATTGAGCCCGGGACCCCTGGATCTGTAGCCAGGAGCTCTGACCATTAGATCAAAGAGATGGACGTAAAGGTAACTAATTGATAGGCTAAATGTAGGAGCATTGACTATCATTCAAGTAGAAGTCAAACAGTAGATTAATTATTATCAATGCAGGGGGCTGGGATCAAACTGTATACATCTACTGAGTCAGTCATGCACCTCATACAAGCTCAACCCTCTTGTTGAACACACCGTAAAAAGGAACAATCCACCAACCCCCTTAAAAAAGGTGAAATGTTGAATTCCATTGATTTATATATTTTTAGAGGAAAAAATAGCAATAAAAAATTAGATATGAGTGGAGAGGGTGCTTTGAGTTAAATTTATGGAGGAAAGGGCATAGGGAGGTAGATCCAGATTTAAAGGGGTTGCGGGATGTTGGCAGAGGGGGTAGAGGGGTGGGCAGTTCACAGGCGGGAAATGAACGAGGAAGGTCCGAATGAGCGCAGTTATAAATGACCACGCTTATCAATCTTACCCTCGCCTGCCTTTTATTCGTCCAATGGGAGGTATTTACAAAAAAAAAAAAAAAAGTAGCACATATTAAATCTGAGTCATGGACCTTACTTGATTATTTTTTTTCACCAGTATAACTGGCCGTGGATCCGATCCTGAAAAACTTTGTTTTCAATTATCTTTTAAAGTTTAGACTTTATCTTTGCAGGTAACTTATTTATTTCTATAATAAATCCTAATTATGGATACCAACTATAAATATATATTATGTATTTTGTTATGTTATGTTCCCCTCTATCGTTGTTTATCCTCTGAATATAGGTCATACGCGAACAAAAACAAACTTTAAAACAAGGTTAGATTTCCATTTAAATATACAAGTTCGTATAAAATACCTGTTAACAGCAATCCTGCCTGGATTATTTATTTATAATAAAATATCATAAAAATTATACGGGATCTACATTTTAATAGTTAAAAGCTTCTATAACGATAGCTGAAGGATGTTGTGGTGCCTTCTATGGTTTTCTTGTATTTGACATAATTTTGCTTCTGGGGAAAAAAAACTCCCACTCCCTTATTCATAGACTACACTGGACAGTACACGATCAAAGAAACCAATTGGATAACTTATTGCCTCGTACAGGAGGTACCTCATCCCTAAGCTAAGTTGTACTTTAAGAAAATCAAATTGATAACTTATTGATGCAATAAAATGAACATTCTGATGATATTGGTACATTCTTGTGATGGTAATTTTTTTTAAAGCCAAGTGGATAAATTAATGATGTAATGGGTAGTATATTTTCATATCATACAAGTAGTGCCCAACACCTTAGCTTAGTCACTAAAGTGTCTGTTTACTGAGCTCAGGGTCACGGGTCTGATTCCCGGCATTGCCGAAAAATTTATCGTTGATTAAATGTGGGTTCACACTTTCATGGTGATGAATTAATGGCCGAGAACTGGATGTTGTGATTGTACTAGTCTTAAGTTAGATTATAAGGCATATGAAGCTATGACAGGCCTAACAAGCCGGAGATGAAAAAATATATGATTAGAATAAAAAATAACCGAGGCCATAGGCTGGAAACAATAATGGATGTAAAAACAACAAAATATTTACAGAAGTGCAGTGACTACACAGTACTTTTTTTAAAAAAGGGCTACCATATTCATGCAATGGATTATATATTTAATATTATATAAAATAGCATATGATACATTAGAATGTGACCATATTATACAATATTTTTGGACGTTTAGGCTAGTGATAGAATACCCTTGAATATATTCTTGATATGATGAACAGTACACTCCGATGAAAACAAATTATATTAATACCTCCTAAAATCTAAACAATTTTAAATCGCCGCCTCTTATTACATGTTTATTTCTGTAGAATTTGTTGAGACATGGCATCATGAAAATGGAAGTAGAATCTCGGAGCTTTGATTTTGAACGCAATAGTCCTTAAACTCCTGGATAGTCTTGTATTCAGGTTCATTAATTATCATTAATACAGGTTACAAACTATGTTGTAAATAAATTGTATTGAGTTATAAAATTGAAGATATTGAAGATCTTTATAGATTTAAACATAATTTAATTATATTTATAAAATTATTTTGATTTTACTGCCGAATTGTCTAATGGCAAATTATCCAAGACCGGTAATATTCTATTTCTCCGGTAAGTTATTTCCTTTATCACACTTTAAATATATAAAAAGTTTCTGTATTAATTTACTATGTAGCTGTATTTTGATACTTTGACAGATGATATACCTATACTTCTTACTGCCCACTCGAGTTACGTTTTTTTGTACTAATTACATTAATGGATTTAAGCGATAAAAAAGGTTATATTTATAAAAGGTGTACCCAAAATTGCTTGGAGCGGGAGTTGAAAACCATTTTGGTAAACCACCATCAGTACACCCGACTAAGATTTGAACCTCAATATTTACGTCATCGGCAGTCTAATCTACTGTGAGAGTTGCGCCATAGACCATACGGTCACTGAAATGCGTGCAAAAATGATTAATATTGTTCTATTTTGTTAGTGTTATCTTAAAGGTATTGATACTATATAAAAAATTTGACAGCTGCATGTAACATGTTCTAGTGCATGAATACGTTAAAGTAAATCTAGTAATTTTTTAGCCGTCAGATAAGGTTTCTTACTATGAAAATTGGATTGTACATAAGAGTATACCAAACCCATTCTTATAATCTTCAGAATAATGTATAAAATAAACATATTTCAATGGTAAGAAGAAAGATAGTTTATAATTATTTTCACTTTAAAAATTCACTATCTTTGATTTTGTGTTCACACTAAAACACACACCTCCCTCTAACTCTTCCATATATTATTCTTACACAAAACGCAAGGCTGTTTCCAATTCGATCTAAACTACTATAAAATACGGCGAGAGTAGACGTAAAATAAATGTTAGACTTAAAGATGAAGAAAGAAATATTATTCTCATATTTCATTCGTTGTAGCTACTTATTTACAAGTCCTTTCTTCTTTGCACCCTAACTTCTTTAGTCTTGTGTAAAATAAATATAAGGTTTTGAATTGAAAAGTATTATACAAGTCCCTCCAGGTGATTTCCTTCAAATATTTCATTTTACAACGTCTCAAATAAGAAAAAAAAACTTTTAAAATGATAAAGTAGCAATTTCCACAAATTCAACTCCTCGCACTTGGATTTTTCTAAAAAATAGTAACATTTTAGACACTCATCCATTTTAAGTGTCTACAATGAACCAGCACAATGTAATTAATTTTAGTGGGATTTATATATATATATATATATTTATTTATATATATATAAAATGATTTGTTTTAAAATTATTTAATATGTTTGAATGTGAGAATACTAAGAGAATATGTCTGATTTGGACGTGCGATTAATTTATATGAAATTTATATGCATTGGTAGAATGTTATGCTATTGATGGTGTGAAGTTTAAATTGGGTATTTTTATTAATGTATTATTTGTCTAATTTTATAAATATAAATTGAAATATCCAAGGTCATAGACCGAATAGTTGAGCACGTGGACAAAGGCATCAGTCTTTCCTTGTCTGCTACACCATTGGGGCTCGGTTATATGTGATGAGGTAAAATTACCTGAATTCTTCCACACAATCCTTCCAAAAATACGTGGAAACTTTAATCAAAGTAGTATTTTCCTTTTACCAACTCCATTAGTGTAAACATTCTAGTTGTAAAGATGGGTGATGCATGGAAAAATATAGTATATATATTTCAATTCCCCCAAAATACTCTTAGTTATATCAGTTCACTAAAAATAATATAGATTTAAATCGAATGAAGCAGATAGTTTATTTCCTTTTACAATTTTCTTAGATAAAATACATGTTAAATATATTTTATATAAATACCACTACCCTCAGTTTTACAAATGGAGAATAGAATGGGGGAAAAAATATTCTGGAAAAGAGCACAAAGTGTACAAAATGAAAAATCAACAAACCCAGACAAGGGTGGAAATAAAAAAAAAAGTTTCTCTTGGGAGAGATAAAAAAAAATTGGGGAAACATTAAGAGTAGTGAGCAAATGTTGAATCTGTTTCTTTTAACCATCACGACTGAAGTGGAAAGATGGGAAGGGAGGGGAAATAGAAGAAAAATAATAGAAAAAATAAGCGAAACCAGGTTCTAACCAAACACCGGTACACTCTGCTTAATATTTATGTAATATGCAATTTTTAGTACGTCGTAAGCATTTACCCATGTGAAAATTTCTTTCGTGATAGCGTACATTAATTATAATTTGAGATAAACATAACATTTAATTAAAAAATTAAATTTGTATTTATTTAGAACGATAGCTAAGTAAATATTTGATTGAAACTAATCTATACTAATAATCAAATAGGTGAAGCTATTATTTATGCTTTTAGTGAGGAAGTCTCCATAAAGATATCATATTCTGAAAATTAAAAAATGATACCTGGACACGGGAATAATTTTTTAATTTTCAGAATAATCTATTCTATACTAATTCCTGGTTTAATGAAATGGTATACCTTTTAATGAGTTTGTTAGTTACATATCAAATATAAAATATAAAGATAATTTTGTTTGATCTAAGGTTAAAGCCCTTAAACTATTTTACAATTTCTACATGTGTTCCGTCTATATATGTAAATATTACAATACCTTTAACTTGGGTTATGGGCGTAGTTTTGAGTGATGTTTTCATGTGTTTAATCTGCTGTATTGTTCCGTATTACGGTTATTACCATATGAAAGAGCTACCGATAACTTCTAATAATTTAGGCTGAGGAATGTAACTTTAGAAGAAATTTAATGCCATAAAGTCTGTTTAAGGTATATATCCACATTATTGGATACATAAACTAAATGTCTGATTAGTCTATGCTGCTTTGTCGGTGACAAGAAGATCAGGGCTTAAGTTCCGGGTGAGTGAATTTAAAATTAAGTTTTCCTTAAATGGTTTTCCACTCTTTTCCAACGCTAATGCGAGCATATTTCCTTAAAATTATACCTTCCTTAACAGAAAATATTTAACGTAGTCAAATGCGGGTAGACTGGAAGGATAATAAGACCCATTGTAAAATACAAGAAATAATCGCAAACAATCTATAGACACAAAATACAAGTATCACTAATCGATAAGTTTGTTAAATTTTATTTTAGCAGAAGGAACATTATGAAAATTTTGATTAAAAACAAGATTATCACAAATAATAACATCGATGATCATGAATTGTAAAAATAAGTTAAATAAGTAATGAGGGACTTGAGTTAATGGGAAATAGGATAAAAAAAACATGGGAAATATATCGATTAGACCTCACTCCAAATAGAACCATAATATTCTTGAAATATTATAGAGGCATTTAGTCCGTTAGCCCGAAGGAAGCTCAGCACTTGATACTAAGATTTACCAAAGAATAAAATAATGGACAAACACTTAATACATATTTTTAGAAGCTTACTACAACTATTTTAAAGCGAAAAGTAACATTTTCGGTCTTAATAATAATATTTAGCACCGCGTCTTACTACCCGTTCGGGTTATACGCTTTTAAGTACTAATTACGCTAATGGATTAGGAATTGGGAAGGGTGAATTAGAGGAAGTGAACCTGCAGTTTCGTAGAGGGAGAGTGAAAAACCATTTAGGAAAGAAAAAAAAGTTCACCCGACCGATATTCAAACCTCGATCTTCCCGTCCTCAGCAGTCGAGCTCAACACGACTAGCGCGTTAGCCAACTACGCCACCGAGGCGGGTATTTTCGGTCTTACATTCCGAAAAAGTTGCGAGCGCATGCTCAATAGAAAGGCCAATTCAACCCCTGAAATTGGAGAGTTGGACAAACTTAGAGGGGAGTCGTCGTCGTCTCTGCTCTGTTTCCTGGACTCGAATAGGGTCCAAAGTTAGACCTTTGTGGTGGGAGATTTCAATCCAATTCATCCACGCGTATAAACAAAACGAATTGGAAGGGTGGTAAAGAGGGTTGTTCGTATTGACTGACTGGGTGGATCGCAAGGGGTGAGTGGGCTTAGAAGGTAGGACAAAGTGGGAGGGAGGAGTTGGCGGTAGATTGGAATTAAAGGGACAGAGAGTGATGTGAAACCGATCGAGAATTACATCTACTTTGTTGTACCTCAAAAATTAAAGGGTTTTTTTTAGTTGGGAACAAAACTAGATCTACTAAATACGTACAAGGGTAGATCAGTAGACACAAAAATAAACCTAAAAATATATATATCTTAAGTTTTTCACCAATATACTTTTAATACGTACTTTAATGGACAATATTTTTTTTAAAAAAGATATTTTTTTAGTTTCTAAAGGACTTTTAATCATACCCGTAGGTAATGTGACTGACATTTAAGAGAGATACGGGCTTAATTTTTACTTTTATGATGCAATTATTGGCTATAAGTATCTTTATGATTCTAGTGAACGGTTTTCCCTGTCACTAACGAGTAACGTGTTGCATGAACATTGATAGGGAATAGTTTCCTTATTAAAGATATTGAGGAAGGTATTAATTTTAGCTATCCCATTAAATATTACGCTCATTAAGGAATTGGTGTAGGTTTGAAGAAGTTAAGCCCCATTTGCATAGAGAGGGGATGGAAAAACCACAGTAATAAATTCCAAATGGGAAAGCCTTCATAGTGCACTAGACCAAAATTCTAACCTGGAAGTCCCCATAATCCCTATCACTTCCACCTACTGCGAGAACAATGTCGATAAACATTTTAAATATTTCGGGTTAATTTTACAGATCTAAAATTAGATTTCAAATCTAATTAAATACCAACTCTTAAAATAACATCTACATTTTATTATTATTATTTGAGGTATCTAACACACTCTTTACAAATCGAATGATTATACCAGCGCACGAATTAAAAATAAATTTGAATCCAGAAAAGACACAACAGCAAGCCCCCTTGAACGTTAATTTGCTAATAATAAGGGATATATCTTAATTTTACTAATAATAAAGTCTTACACCATGTCAAGAACCAAATTTTTTATCCTTAGCTCAATAAACAAATACGTTATGGAATGAACTATAGTTTTGGAAATTATTAGACAGTTAAAAGATAGATAATAAAAATAAAAATATTTTATGGCACGATTATTTCTCGTACTCTTTAATTACCCTGTCTTCGATATTTAAACCTTTGAGCTATCCAGAGATTTCCGGGTTCTAAAGTGATCAAACGCATCCCTTTCTCAACCCCAAACATTGTTTATAGATAGATGAAGCAATTTGCGGATAAACTTCAAGGAAAGAGGGGAGGGAGATCCTCTCTCCCCTTTCGGCCCCTTAAAACTATGTTTCAAACTGACCGCCAATAATCGTACATCTACCCTTAAACTAAGCACGTGGGAAAGGACGCGGTCATTTGCACCGATTGCGCTATCACTTACACCTGTCGCAACATATGCCCCATACGTTTAACTGGATTTCCGCACTACATAAAGAAGAGTAGGTGGTAGGATCCTACAGCCGACAGGCGAGTCTGATTTTCATTATCTGACGGCTCTAAAAGCTACCACATCTTCTTTCACGTGATTGTACATTAAGTCATGTGATCAGCAGCTGTTACTTTTGATACATCTTATCAATACCAATAAAATAGTACCGATAAATAAATATTAGTATTTTTAAAAAGTTTCTTTCTAACAAAAACGGTACAGTCTATGTAGTCCTATTAAATAAACTGTAGTTATTGGTCTATGTTTTGTAATATCATGCTAAAAAAAAGACAGGATTGGGTAAAAAAACATATTTTTTTGTTAGCGGTGCATTTAACCCGTACACACGAATTGATAAACAACTAATACGGGTGTACACGAATTGCGGTACAACTCATATGAGGTTGGTTGTACCCTTACACAAACTGCAGAATAAAAGTTAAATTATTTTGTATTATTTAGCACCGCGTCTTACTACCCTTTCGGGTTATACGCTTTAAGTACTAATTACGCTAATGGATTGGGAATTGGTAAGATTGAATTAGGGGAAGTGAGCCCAAATTTGCGTGGAGGGAGAGTGGAAAACCATTAAGGAAAAACCACCCCCAGTTCACCCGACTGAGATTCGAGTCTCGATCTCCCCGTCCCCGGCAGTCGAGCTCAACACGACTAGCGCGTTAGCCAACTGCGCCACTGAGGTGGGTTAAAAGTTAAATTTATAATGACTTTGTTCAAAATAGAAAATGGGAGCTAGGTTAAGTTAGGTTATGCTAGGTTATGCTAGGTTAGGCTGAGTTATGTTAGGCTAGGTTATGTAAGTCTAATTCAGGTTAAGTTAGTCTAGGTTATTTTGGGTTATGTTAGGCTAGGAGTTGAATGTGATTTCAAGTTGTTCCTAAGCTAGTGTGCACAGGCTGACAGGTATACTTTATTCCACAATTTTAGTGCGCCCCATTGAAATTGTTACTTATAAACACACATACTACAGTGCAATTCAAATAGGAAGAATTTCTTAAAATTGGAATAAAAGTAACAAAAACTGTTCTCAATATTACGTCAAATCATGTAATCTCTCGCTGTAATTAATGGATATAACACTAAATAGTGAATTTAAACGTTTTTATGCCGTAAAACTATGCGTTTGTATTTTTTAAATTTTCTCCCTAGGATAATTCAACTGTAGGTATTTAAATATACTGTTCCCATTCTCTATGACCTAATCATTAAGACACCATTCCAACCGCATGGCACCATTTTAAATATTGATTTAAGTAATTTGCCATTAAAAAAACTAAGGCGCCAATGGCCTAAGGAACTCGAAAGTTTATTGCAACACTTAAAAAGTACGCCACCTATCCCTATCTTGAGCTAGTTATATCCAATCCACCTCATTACACCCTATATATATCTTGAACCTGTACTGTCCAATACACCTCATTATAACCTCTTTATTTCAGGTCCATTATATTGTTATTCTATCATCTGCGTCTAGGTCTTCACATTGGGTATGTCAATCAGTACCTTGACTACGGTTCTAAATTATACCATTCACGCTGTATGTCCTGGCCCTTCTTAATTTACGAGACTTTATTATCCAAACCATGTATTTTGATGAGTACAGAGTATTCGTAACTCATCATTATGTAACCTCCTCCATTACCCAGTAGCCTCAACTATTTTGGTTAAAATATCTTCCTAGCACATGGTTTTCAAATAATCTGAATTTAACATTCCTTGAAAGCAGGAGAGATGTCAACAACTTACTGACCGAATAATTATTTTCTTAATTTTCAATATAATATTATTATTGCAAATTAAAATTGTTCCTAAATACTTAAACGCATTAACCGCGTCAAATGATATGTTGTACGTAGTAAACTTTAAATTATCGACCCAAACTCATGTTTCCTCTGTGACAATATGGTTAGTCTTTTCAGCGTTTACTTCTAAACCTATTTCCTTACTAGCCTTTAATAACATTTCTGCATTTATTTTTATATCATTTGCGTATCCAAATATCTGTATTGTACCCTTTATATCAAACATTACCTACTCTCTTTCATTACTTTAATTAAAATATGTATTTTTTTTAATTTGTCCTTACCTATTTGATTATAATTTAAACCATATTTATTTATAGTTTGGCGCGTATTAGCAAATAGTTAAGGCATTTGTAGACTGCCAATAGAGACGGATATATTTTGTATTAAAATCAGGCTAAAACGACTGGAAAAGACATATTAATCAACCGAAATTGTAAATTACCTAGTCCCTCAGATTTTAAAGATTAGATTTCAAAAAGAACCGGACTTCTTAGAAAACTATCTAAAAGAGGGAATTCAACGTTTCAGAACTTAAAAATAAATAAATAAATAAATAGTGTGAAACAAGTGTACACACTTTTAACATATAATTTATTTTAGTTTGAAACAAGATTTTAAAATATATATTGAAAACTAATCTAAATACAGAATTTTTATCTGAAAAGATAGTAAATACTGTTATTTTTCATTTAAATCAATTTCTAAATATTAATTTGAAACAGAATTACTAAAGCTGATTACGACATTTTTAGAATTTTCAAAACTTGATTCCTTAAAACAAGATGTTTTATAAAACGATTTTGATGGAGGCCTAACTATATAGTATCTAAATTTAAAGTTTACGAAATGTATTAAGCAGTTTCAGTTGTACCCCTACGCATAGACACACATTGGAACTGAGAGAATTTTAAAACCACACTTATTTGAGTTCAAAGCCAGATAAAACGATAAAAAAAAACTATCATATTTTTGAACTTGAAAATGTCCACAAATGCTTATATTTTCTGTATGATAAAGTATAATTTGTTAACAACCTAAATTTAATTTTATAGGAATATAAGATGTATATTCCTTACAGATACAAGTGTAAATAGTTCAAAGGGCTTGCTGTAATAACAACAGACCGATATCAACCTGGTGGCGTACAAAGAGCAAAGAGCTCAGCTGTGTAGCTCCATTAAACATTAGTTATGTTTATTGCCACCTGTTGCCCGGGTCGAGCGCTAGTTGACTCTCGGAGGGTCAGGTTGGTTGAGCGGAAGTGGGGGTGCTGCCGTTGCTGTGCCACCACAGATTACATTGTTTAAATCTTGATAAAGCCTTTCCATGGGAATATCTTAATAAAGCGAGGGAGCCCTTCCCCTGCTAAGCCCTCTACCCACTTCTAGCTACCCCACTTCCTTTGCCCTGAACATGCGACAGGCTATTTTCCTAAATTATACGCTGGGAAAAAAAGAATTAACCTTATTTTTACAATGTTGGTGCTAGCGCGTAATTAGCGGAAATAATTTTATAAATGACCTCATATCAATATAAAATTTGAGGTTATTATAATTATGTATATATGTTTCCCTAAAACGCTATAAAATGGAAAGTTATTAAAAAAATTATGCTACCTTTTAAATGAATCTGTATCATATATATTAACTAATAAATAGTTAAAGTATATAATAAATTATATTAATGAACTATTTATCCTACTATATATGATGTGTTAACATATTTTTGAACCAAGCACTACTTACAAATTATTCACCTCAAAATAATACATAGTTTAAATGTATGAATAGGTAGGTACGTATTGAATAAATTAATTTTGAAAATAAATCCGTTTAACATTGATCAATTAACCGTGTTCAGAACCAGTTCCGTCAGGATAAACAAATACGTATGCTACCAAGCCAATGAGAGGGTAGGTAAAATTGATTCGAAGGAAGTGAGCCAGAATTCCTATGGATGAAGAGTAAGAAACTGATTAGTAAAAATATCACCCGAGTATACTCCACTGGGATTCGAGACACCTACCTCCTTGTCGTCGAAAAATACGATAGTGACACCTTCACCATTTTCCCCGCTAGTGCGTTAAAAAAAATTACGTTTTTAATGACTATCCGCCTCGGTGGTGTAGTTAGCTAACGTGCTGGTTTAATGTTTAGTTAGACTGCAGATGATGGGGAGATCAAGTTTCGAATCTCGCTCGGGTGAACTGGGGGTGGTTTTTCCTAAATGGATTTCCACTCTCCCTCCACACAAATGCGGGTTATCTTCCTCTGTATTCAAACTTCCCAATTCCAAACCCATTAGAGTAATTTGTACTTAAGCGTATATCCCGAACGGTTAGTAAGATTCGGTGCTAAATATTTATGTTTTTAATCAGTACTATTAATGTTTCTAATAACATTTTGTCTATATGCGTATCCTACCGTTATTTGATAATATTGTAATCTACATAAACAGCTGGGAATATAATTACTTGGTACTTTCTTACTTCCTTGATTATATCTTTTATAATCCACCCTTCCCTCATTTTTAACAAATAAAAAATATCATGTGTATTTAAACGATGGTATCCCATTTCGGAAGAGAGAGTTTGTGTTTGTTGGCCCGGAGTAGAGGGGTGGGGGAGGACGAGTAAACCTAGTAAAGTATTCATCCGGTTAGTTAAGTGGTAGAGCGAGTTAGATGGAGGGAGGGTAAGTCAGAACTTGGTAACCGAGCCGTCAGTGGTTTCTGCATCCATAGAGAATCGGTAACAACGCAACGTTAAATGACATAGGAGTGCCAAACCAGCGACATTCACTCAAAGAGTCGGGGAACTAGGGAGGAGAGGGGTGGCTTATGGTTACATAGCCACGTGAGCCGTCTGCATGCAAATACCATGCGTGTGGCTACCACATATTATCTCCAAAATGTCACGTGTGGTATAAGTTCTCAAATAAATACATCCCTCACAAATACGTCTTCACTATGGTGGATAAAAAGTTACCCTAATTTTTAAGATGATTTTTGAGCACAGAAATTCACCGAACATTTTTATTTTGTTTTTATAGTCGTTCTCAAGGATACTAATAGTTCTAATGAGCAAACTATGATAATTTACTATCTAACTCAATATTTTGATATTCATGTTTTTAAATTGAATAAACACAAGATAATACTATTTTAATGATTCTAATGCTTTTATGACTAATGTAAATTAATCTAACATTTAAGTGCATTGTTATCTAATCATTAAGTGGTATATATAGATTGATAATATTTTATGATTTAAACAAGTATCAATTATAAGTATAAGGGTTTAACTCGGACTATGACTTCCCATCACCGACAAACCTGACTAGATGATTTTGGTGTTTAGACCACGAACCTACTCAAGTCAGACATATTGGACTACTCATTTATGTCAATTCCATATTTTATAACAATCATATTATCATTCAACATTTTATAAAATATTCTAAAAAGACAAATTAATTAAACATAGCATTATTGGTAAGTGATAATGTACATAATGAAATAGGAACTCATGGAAATCAATATTATCTGAGATGACATATAAAAAAGAATTTAAAACACAACATAGTATTTATTACTTTTCAGCGTGACTATAAAAACATTATGTTTTAGATAGTCACGATAGGTTTTATTAAAATTTAAATGTAATTTACATGAGATACGTTTTTGAATAATATTTTTTATTAAAATAAATATTTTAAAATTTAATTTCAAGACTTACCTAAGTTTACACTTTTTTATGTATAAGAGGTATTTAACGTGCACTTTCTAAACCGACTGGTTTTATCAGAGCAATAATAATAATAATAATATTTAGCACCGCGTCTTACTACCCGTTCGGGTTATACGCTTTAAGTACTAATTACACTAATGGATTAGGAATTGGGAAGGTTGAATTAGAGGAACTGAGCCCGCATTTGCGTAGAGGGAGAGTGGAAAACCATTTATGAAAAACCAACTTCAGTTCACCCGACCGAGATTCGAACCTCGATCTCCACGTCCTCAAAAGTTGAGCTCAACACGACTAGCGCGTTAGCCAACTACGCCACCGAGGCGGGTTTTATCAGAACAAGATTTATAAAATAACTTAAATATATAACAGATTTAACACCCAGCCTCCAGACGTTAATTCATAACTATGTAAGAGTAAACCCACATTCCACCAATTATATTTTTTTTCGGCCACACCAGGAATCGTACCCGGGACGCTTATCTCAGTATACAGACACGCTATAGACGGAGCTAAGGTGTGAGACGCTGGCCTAAATATAATTTAGCAAGTCTTATGAAATGAACTTAATTAAGTCTCTGTATTATAAGCTGCGGCTGTACTTGCTTGGAAGTTACCTGGTCCCACGTAACTTCAGCATGATAGTAACAAGACCAGACAAGATGGGTAGGGTAGAAGTCTGTTATTGAACTGCAACCTCCCTCACTAGAACTTCTTGTGGAACACCGTCTCACGCAGCCACCATTTACCGTATGTAGGAGGGGAGAGTTGAGAAGTTGGGAAGTTGGAAGGAGGGGTGCTAGCCCGAATTTTGATCTTACCAGGTATGGGACGAGATATTCTAATAAAATACTTACTAACGGGATTAATGTTCTAACAAAGATTAACAGTTTAGCTGGAAGTTCTAAGCCCACTACAGTCTTCTTGGAATTTCTACTTTGGTAGATAAACTAATTCAATTTCCTTTCACGTTATTGACGCACATTTAATTATAATTAAATTTGTGGATATTGGTGCTAGAAAAGTCACACTAGCTACAAATTGCATCAGTATTAACTTTGGTTTATATATAAGCATTTCAAGGAATTTTGTCATTATTTATTTTGTGTCTAAATACTTTCAAGTTATGAATTTTATAATTTACAAAATATCTTTAAAAAAAAATCTGATTGTTTGTCTATACAATTTTTTGGGGTGTAAATATACGTTTTTTGAGATAGCGTTTTAACCAAACTTACTCACATGAGAATTTTATGAAACATTACTTGTTTCTAATCTAGGTTTAAGGAATTATATAAAAATTATAATAGTAGATATATTTACTTAACACAAAATATTACTTTTAAAAAGAAAACATAATAGTGATAATATTGTTCTGATTTAAAAAAAAATCTACGTATTAAAATAAATTAATTCAAAACAAAAATACTACTAATAAAGTGATTCTTTTCTAGCTACAGCCCCATGTTTTGTAGTATGAATACGGATTTACGTTTTTTAGCTCTAAAATATCCATATGTTTAAAAAAAGATGTAAATATGCGTATTTGTGTTGCTTGTAAAGCTAAACTAGATAGATATAAATAACTAACAAGTTAATCCAAAATTTGTTTTATAAAACAATAAATACACCTTTTTTGTCTACTGCAGTTTTAATGCAATAGAAGCTGCTCGTGTATTGGTTGTGTTAGGTTCTCAGATCATTTTCTTTTTAGGGTTTTATGTTCCGGCCAGGATAATTTTGAGAAGGAACTTAATATTATTATAATCACCTTTAGAGTTAAATTATACTATTATTTAAAACAAATATTAAAGAGATTTAGTTTATGTACATTTAATAAATTTAAATAACATATTCAATCTTACATTTCTTAAATAATTATTTAGACTATCATCTTATAAATTTATTCAAGCAATTGGTTGAATAAAATTACTAAAATAGTTTCAATGCGTTTAACTTAACGTTATCAGATTACTATAACATCAAGTAAAGTTATAATTTCCTGGATATAGATCGATAAAATATGTATAGAGAATTGCAACTGTATTTGTAAATATTTAATATAAATCAAAATAATTTAATAACACAATGATAAAATTGATGTATGAAAAGAGTAAGATCTATTTTGTTTTATATATTTAAATGCATGTTTAATTTCTCACAATTTTCATCCAGCTATAATTTATTCAAGAATGTTACTTTTTAATAGTTTCGTTTCAGGAAGTAAAATGAATAAACCAAGCATCGAGATGTTTACATAACTGTAACCGGGCGCTCAATGTTTATTCTTCTCTCTTGCAGATATCAAAACCAAGTAGGGCAGCGTGGGTATTAAGAGGAATAGACAGGGATAAGAGAACGACTCTTCAGCAGAGTAAACCAAAGTTCAAAGTGTTACCAGCCCCTTAACTACCGCAAATTTTCCTCAACCACCCTCCTACATCTCTTTTGCATTCTCTTGCCAACATTAATATTAAAGTTTTTGCGGCTCACCTCGGACCGTACCACACATTCCACAAGCGAAACCACACATGCGTGAATCAAAATGTTATACACACATATTCAAAATAAGTCACGCGAAAAATAATAACGCACATTTGCTGTAAGGTCTTTCCTTGCAAACGATTCATCATAAATGGAAATCGTCCTTAGTAGTAATGTTAGAATAATGTCAATATAACTAAAATATAAGCTAAAATAAGAAGAATTGATTGTATTATTTTATGGTTTCTTTCCATAACATTTAATAATAATAAAAGCAGGTGTCTCTTAGCCCATAAGCTCGACTTTCGCATCTTATAATAGTTTGGAATTTGAAATAAATGCACCAAATAACTTATATTTACAACAAGATAAGCCGAGTCAACTACTTTTTAATCATGCTCCGTTCTATACACTTTTAATGAGAAGGGTCGGTTCTTAATTTAATAGATATAAAATTACAATTTAAATGAAAGTGAGTACAATATTTCGTATTATTTAAGAGCATCTGAAATTTATTCTTTATTTTAACGCCTCTATAAGATTAGCTCTGGTTGTGTAAGTAGTCTCACTGCTTCTAGATATTTAATACAAGGGTTATTAAGGTGCTAGTGTAGGGGACGTGACAAAAGGTAAGTGTTGTTGCAGTTTCTACAGCAAAACGTGTTTTTTTTAAAATAATTGTTGCACCAGTAGAAATATAGTTTATTTCTTCCACATGTTAATATCAACAATTCTTTAATAGGCCAATCTGTCATGAGCGTTTGATACAAATATTATTAAGCGAATAGAAAAAGTTATCATTAAATTTCAGGGAACCTTTGACAGATATTCAAGAATTGTAGATATCATCATATGGAGTAAATTAAGCTTTATGTTTCTACTGAATCAATATTCTCTTTATTTTGGAAAAAAAAAGTTTTGCTATACAAACTGAAGAAACATTTCTTTATCTTGCGTACCTTTAAATAACCCTTCATATTAACGATATAATTAAATTGCGTAGGGTTGAGAATGTAGTTTAATATTAAACTCATCAGAATTTTTATGAATAAAGAAAGAATAACAACTTCCGTGTGAATAAACAATACTTATAATACAGTACAATAGATACAATAAAATTAAAAATGGTGGCATTATATTGTTAATTATTACACATTTCAAGAGCGTTTTCATCAAAATGTGGTTGTGAGTATCTAATTATTACATATAAATATCTATCTAATATAATATATATTATTCTATCCATCAAATAGATCGAGCATGATGTAAATGAAAAAATTTCCCCTTATTTAAAAAGTAAACAGAAAAATTGTTTGGGAGCAAGCATTTTTACATTTTATCAATAAATTTGGGCTTGAGAATACTTTAAAATATTTTTTTTTAAATTTAACTTATTCATATTTATCTCACCATACTATCACAGTATGTTATAGTGTAAATAATCTGATATTATTTTTATAATTTATTTAATTTAATAACTGGGAACTTAAAGATTGTTGTTGGTTAACCAATATTCAATTCAAACATTCCTAGTTTAAAAAAACTAGACAAATTATGAATTTAAGTAAAATATTCAGATATTTACGTCAACATAATAGTACAGATAGGGCTACTAACGGAAGTAGCTATCCCTAGAGTAAAGATTGTCACGATAGTTAAATCAGTATAGCAGTAGCACTTTAAGCCAGGTATCAAAGATTTGAATACTAATTTTTGTAGTTCAATCAGTAGAAGATATCTTCAAAGGTTCCATAAAACATAGCACAAACATATTCGTATCAAAATTAACTTTAAGGAACATATTACGAACATAAAAAGGTTTAAATGTGGCTAGAACATTGAGAATTTGTAAAAAGGTTGCTCACATCAGTGACGTGGACTTTTTCTTCTTCTTACTTCCCACCTTTTATCTTCCATTAAAGCAGGCTGTTGAAAACAGTTGATGATAATGGTTCCAGGCGGTCATGAGGTATTTGGCCAACTGAAGTCTCACTCTTCTGTTTAGCTGAGTTTTTACAAAGCTTTGCTTTCTTACCTTAATCGTCCATACTTTTCGAGTTGGACTCATGCCAGTGTTTTTTTAGTTTTTTTTAGTATCTACTAAACCACTGAATGTTCTAAGGTGAAATTCATTTGGTTTGGTAACATTCCAAAAATAGGGAGGTTTTTTTTAAATTCTCGATGTACTCGTAAGTATTGTATGAAAAAATATATTTCCTAGTATCGTATATTTTAATTTTGTGGTGAATACTAAATGCAATCAATGTATTTATGCGGATTGTAATGATTAATCATTTTTAATTTGGCAGAAATGTTTGGTCGTTTAGGAAGGAGGAAACATTTACTAGTGCTTTTTTATGTTCATTGAACATCATTATTGTCCAGACCAGCATATTACTCTCAGCTGTGGAAAGAGCTTGAAATTCTCAATTTAACGATAATGTACAGGCAATCAACAGTAGGTATAGTGAGTGACTCATTAAATTGATTGACAGGGCTAAGAACTTAAAAATTGAACTAAAATATTACGTGTCAGAGAAAGTAATGATACACGGCTCTATAAATCATGAAAAATTTGGAAAAATGCTGAGCCAATTGCTATCTCAAATTTTTATAACACGGCCATCTTATACCCTTGCAGTGACAAAGTCGTTAAAATAAATGAGTAATTATTAAGCACTGTAAAAAAAGAGATCCATTGTTAAATTGTGGATTCAGTCAACTGTGTGAATGAAAGGTATAAATACAACCACCTTCTAAGGTTTTATATAAAAAATTGACACCCTCCGGAATTCCACTACCGAAGTTAAACCAAAAAATATGAATAATTATAATTACCCTTTGGAACTATGCAATGGAACCCATCAGGTAGTTACACAGTTTGACACAAATCTAATCCATGAAATCATGTTCATCTTAAGGGAATGCATGTTTCCTACTTTGAGTATAATTGATAAATGTTTACTATGATACTTACTCCATGTCATTAGGAAATATAGTTCATTGCCGCACTTACAAAAGTACGCCACCTATCCCTATCTAGAGCTATTTTTATCCAGTCCACCTCATTACACTTTTCTTCTTTCAGGCACATTCTATTGTTATCCTCTCATCTGTGTCTAGGTCTTCACAATGGTCACTTACCATTGGGTTGGCCGTTAAGTACCCTTAAAATGGTTCCAGATTCTCCAATTTCACTGCATGTCCTACCCATCGTTATCTGCGAGATTGTATTACCCTAACAATATCTTGTGGTGAGTTGGTTTACAATGTATGCAACTCATCATTATGTAGCCTCCTCCACTCCCAGTGGCTGCATAGCTTTTTTTTAAATCCAAATATCTTCCATAGCAGCTTATTTTCTAACCTCCTAATTTTGTTTCTGTCATGAAAGGTAATAGACCATGTTTCACTAACGGTAAAACTATTGCCTTGCATTGTCTGAATTTGACCATGTTCCATGACATGTATACCTTGAAATACTCCAGTTTTAGATAAAGCCAGGTCCCAGCTTAATTTTCATTCTCGTTTGCTATCAATAAGTAAAAAAAGTTAAAATCTTGCATAGGGTTAGTGTCTGTCCTCCAAATTCTGTTTTTAGACATGTCAAATTGCGTGTGGCCTTTTCCATGTTATGCAGCGAGACTACAGACAGTGTTAAAGTAGGCGAAGGATTAAATAAGGAGACACAAATCATGAAAAGTTGTACAGTATTAAATAAATCACATTGAATAAAGAAATTTTGTAGTTTGTTTAGTAAACATATTAAAAATTTGGTTTATTCTAGCTCCATACACTCTTAATACAACTAATTAACAGAAATATACATACTTACAACTTAGCCCAATCTAACAAAATTCAACCTAATATGCATTTGTGTATGTTTTGCTACATCGGGAATTATTACTAAAATCAATATAAATATACTTATAAACTAAATATATAATTAATTTTAATAGCCTATTAGAAAAGTTATAGCAATTAAACTACCATTAAGTAGGGTCTTTAAATATTTGGAACTATTGCATTTAAGTATTTATGATGCATTTATTTTATTTTAGTTGTAAAGTTAAGCAAAGGTTATTCACAGATAAATCTAAGGTTGTAATAATGGAAAGAGTACTTTAGAAGAAATGCACTCACATTTTCTTAGAGAGTGAATAGGAAAACCACAATAACTAAACCTACATAAAAAATGCCTTGAGGGCACCCACGTGAGATTTGAACGTAGACCTTCATATCACTGTAAATCTGGAGTTTGGCCTGTCTCAATAAGGAACTACACTTTTTATAAATAAATCTTTGATAATATTTTAAAACTAATTTTTATTCTTGGTGTAAGTATTGTTTTTAAAACAATTGTAAAAATCTTTGAAAATAAATAAAAACCAAGGTAGTGATTTAAATCAACAATAACAATAGTAAATGTAACTAAATCAATTGATTATAATTCATACAACTAGGGTTAATTAATATAACATAAATGCATCTAAATATTATCTAAGATGAGGTCTATATTTATAAAAGAGCGCGTAAACCACTCTAGCAAACTCGAGAGGGCCAAAGAGCAAGGAACGAAGCTAAGAGGAACTCTTAGGCTAAGGCCACACGAGCGATTTTTCCCGCTGAGTTGAAGCTGTTTTTGTCGCGAAAAAAATGAAAACCATGAGTTTCAATAGTGGGATGCTACACGAGCGGCAAATATCGCACGACAGAGACACGTCACATGCGGCATCAAGGTCATGTCGCGTTGGAATGCGCCGGGGTCCATTTTCCTGGCGACATATCCCGCCTCTCTACATGCCACACGTGCGACAAAAACCGAGGGATGTTCTTCCACAAGGGTTGTGCCTCCACGTTCTTCTGTCATTAAAGTGCAGTTACAAACGTTTTGATAATTTTTATACTTCTTTTCCTTAAAGAAAACTGCTATATTTTTTATTGTGAGCTATATTATATATACAACATGAGTGAGCGTTACAATTTAATCAATGCTGTTGCAGCTACACATACATCACACAGCTTGGTTTGGCAATTCATTTTACCTGGTAGGCCTATTATTAATAAGAACGATGTTTGCAAGACTGAGATGTAGAAAATACTGAAGAGGTGTGACAAGCGGTTTTTGTCGCTCTGTATAGCCTCTCTCTCTTTTTTTAAAAATAAATTTTGCAGCTGAGACTAAGCTGCTTTTATCGCTCCGTCTAGCATCCCCTGTTCGACTTTTGCAGCCGCGACATTTGTAGCTTAGGTCTGGGCGGGGAAAATCGCTCGTGTGGCCTTAGCCTTAGAGGTCTTCTACGAAGGAAGTGAGGAAAGAGCAACAAGGTAAAGAAAAACACTGAAAGGTGGAAGAAGGGTTGAATAAGAGGGGTTTGGCCGGGGAGAGGGGTAAAGATCGTGACGTCAATGAACTCCTTCCCCTCCCTCTCCGAACATCCCAACATAACACGTGACCCAGCCTTGGGGCTACGTCCATCGTTTGGCCCCATTTAATTAGACTGAAGAGTAAGGGGTGAAGGGAGGGTGGTTTCTTGAGCATGGGGAAAATGGAAGGTAAAGAGAACAACGCTGAAGTGAATCTTCAAGAAGTAAAACTAGACGCGTATAAAAAACACTATTCTTGAGGTAAAAGTGAATTTGAGAATAGTTACCCCGACGAAGACAGGGGCTTAACCTCTATTTCTTTGAAATATTCATGTCTCAATCTAGATCTAGGATAGATTAGCAAACCTTTTACAGCGTGAGTGATATTGGCATATCGTTATCACACACCTTAATCGAGAAAGTTATCAAAAGTAGGCCTAAATTTAAAATTATGTATTAATGTTGTTTCGCCATACTATTGTATGTAAAAGAAAATATGGGATAAAATGAGGTGAATATATTTCTCATGGCAGATTGATAAAGCAGCACTTATTTTACCTGTACAATAATCAAGCATTTTTTTGGATAAAGTTATTCAAGATACTTTGGGAATCTTTTTAAAAGTGACACTTTTATTTACGCTTCTAAGCTAAACGAACAAGAGTTTATTGGTTATTTTTAGCAAGATTAATCAACATTAATATTGGGAATCTATACTGCTATATTTTACTAAAGTAAATGAATGAGATACATACATCTTTCAAATGAAAAAATTCGTGTCCAGTCGGTGAAATTAAATAGGTTTCTTTATAAAACGTTGAAACGCACTGCTTAAATGCACCTTTTCCCCAATATTTAATTAGTTTTTATTTCAAAATATGACTCATGACAAAATTGAGACGAAATTTGTCTAAACTAGCAATCCTACATTTTGAGCTAAATTATTAGAAAATTAAATATTAAAAGGTAAACTTAACTTATTTTAAACGATACTTTACTCAAATTGTTTCAAGTATGATGTTAAGACAAGGCTATAAGGAACTATAAACATATCTAAAACTACACAAATGCCAACATGATGATTGTCACAAAATAAATTTTAATTAATTTTAGAGACTACTTTAATATATTATGAGGCGTCTTGACTTCAAATATACAGAATGTTCCCGAGTTAAACGGCTAAAATTTGGGAAGAGGTGGTATATCAAAAAACTAACTATATATTTCCTGTGGAAATTTATTAGTTTTCCCTTTATTTTCATGAAAACAGCAAAAAACTAAATAGGAACAAAATAATTAGTTATTAAATAAAATATTTTATTTATTTAGTTTAAATTAATGGCCTCCAGCCCGGAGACAAGCATCAATGACAGAACGAGTGGCTGACCGAAATTGTGCGAATATTGTTTCTTCGTACGCTTGCTTTATCCTTTGGTGTAGTGGTTGAATGTCACCAACAGTCACTTCATATACTAGTGGCTTGAGAGCTCCCCATAAAAACAACCAAATGGCGTTAAAACAGGTCAAAGCAGAGGACAAGCCACAGGTCCAGAATTACCGATCCATCTTCTAAGAGAATTAATATCAAGCCATTGCCATGGACCAAAGCTTAGCCGTTTGGACCGGGTACATCCTGTATACGAAAAAACTGTCATAGTTTTCCCCTTCAAGGAGGAGGCATAATAATACAATTGCTATTTTTTATATAAAAGTTCCTCTTTCAAGATTAAATGGGAATCTATTGTGAAAAAATCAACGAAAAAAACCCCTAAAATCTAAGAACGTGAAAAAAAGTATAATTTATAAAAATCTGCTTTCGCCTAACTCTCTTTGTCAGACGTTTTATCAAAGTTAAGAGTAAATTAATTTCTGTCAACCAGAAAAAACTTGACTCCACTTTATGTTTCATCATTTATGCTTCGACAATATTATTTTCCCCCCTTCCCCTCGAGTATTTATTTACAAATTTATTTCAAAGAAATAAAAATAAGAAACTAATACTTTTATGATTTCTTTTAAGACCTTAAAAATATCAATTGTGAAATATAATTTTAAAGAAAACGTAACGTAGCGGAAACGGTGAAAGGTGTTGTTGAAGAGAAAAAGAACTAGATAGATGTATCTGAGAAAGAGTGAAGGAAACTTTCTAGTGAACACGGTTCATTGACAGTGACCTCTATACATTCCAAAATACTCTGCGAACAGTTCAACCAAACTATGTTCCATTTTACCACTCTAAAGAGAGAAAGAAGAAATCCCTTGGCCAAAGTTATAATGATAGGAAAGAGTTCGGACTATTTTCAATATATCATATTACGTATGGTCAAAAGCCATTTCATTTCAATTGAAGTTTTGACTTTATTCTTGGACACCGAGAGGTTTTTGTGTTTGTGTAGGGGAGCGTAAAGGTAGGGGGGTTACCAAGTGAATAAAAACTTCTTTATGTTTAGTGAAATGTTCCAGTCTAGATAACTTCCATCGATATCAATGAAATACCAAAGGAATATTATTACTTTTTCATTACATGCAGCATTGATCTATGTACAATGATATCTTTCTTTCAGATATATGTATCTAAAAAGATATTTAAATTATGTCAACTCTACAATAAGTAAAGCTTTTTGGATCATTGAAAGAAAGTAATGCTCGGTCGTTCTAGAATAAATTACTGGTATTAATTTTTCCTCAGCCTTGTGGTAGAACAAATAAAATCAGAATAAGACAAAATGGTTAGTGTTGTTTTGAAAATAGTTTACATAGAGTGAAGAAAGGGTTTATTAAATGGGTATAATATATCAATTTATTATGCAGAGTTGTGTATAGTATATACTACAAAAGTATTTTAAATTTTATAAATATCAGAAGTGGTTTATTCCTGATGATAATTATTTTGATACGACAAATTTGATAAATATTTATAATAAAGTAAACCGCCAAAAAGACACACCTACATGTGAAAACGTGATATAAGCTATGTAGCTCTCATTACATAAGGCAACCTGAACTTACTTATCTATGACTAATATATATATCACTTTGATAAAGCCACCTGTGTGTTAAAACAAAACGTAAAAAAAATAATCACAAACTTACTAAATTTAAACTTGGACGTGTATAGAGATGAATAGGAATTGAATAAATAATAGTAATCTATTAGATACCGACTACATATTTCACACGCCTACACTTCAAACAATCCAATGAATTCAAAAGATTCTAAAGATCCTCACAAATAAGTCAATTGTATTAGTTTACACTGGAACTTGATATTTTAATAATATTTAGTATAAAAAATTTGTTCCAAACAGATTATATACATGTTCTTAATATAACTAAAAATTTTAAATCCCTAAATATAATTTATTTTATTTATGTTAAATTAATATATAATGGCTATACGTGTGTTTGCGCAAAAGGCTAGTCACTAATAGTAAAGCAACGTATTATAAACTAAACGTATTTCGATTATTATAAATAGGACTTAGAACGATCTTACACCCAAACTGATCACAAAACTTTATACTCTTCCGATCTTTAACTTGAGATATGTGGGGTGGAAGTGACCACGGTCCAAAATACAAGTTGAATGTAAGAACCCAGTCCTAAAGTATATCTACATCATCGCATAGAGACTTCTTTTCAACAAACTCTATTTCAAGCTCAGTGAACTGTTAGAAAAAGCCTTGCTTTATTGTGAAACCCGCTCTTTACTTTTTACACGACAAAAAAAAAAAAAAAGGATGTGAACAAGATTGAAAGACCATGTTTAAAAAGTATAGCTGTTGTAGTTGACTTTCAAATTTATTATTATTCCAAAGGGAATGGTAAAATAGAATTACGTTCTTTATTAAAATTAATAAGGAACTTTGATGGAAAACCTTACCAGAGCAATATTTAAAATTAAGAAAAAAATAAATAAGTAGAAAAAAAAGTATCTTTTGAATAGCGTTACTGAAAATAAAATAAGAGCTTAGAAATATATTTAGATTAAGGGAATGGGATATGGGGGTGTTTGAAGAAAACACGAGATAAGGAAAGTATTTTTTGTAATTTCTGTATCGATGTTTTTTTAGACACAATATACAAAATATTGCTTCAGTTAAAACCGTACGTTTTTATACACATATCTCTCAATATTTCGTGAATATTTGTCAAGGGAATCGTGGAATTTGATAATTTCCCATTATATATATAAACTTCTCATTAAATGTCACTATGTTCATTTCGTATCTTCAATAAATTGATTCTATTATGCGTAGAAAATTAAACTTAATACATATACCATTTCCCTATTATATTTATTTTGACCAAAAATTCGTTTGGATATATTTGGTAATAATATCTCTTTTTGACGCTAGGTTACTGATTTCAATTTCCTATACTACGTATCAAGTTTCATTAACTACATGTTAATATTTAAGGTGAATATTTATTTATTTAAAAAAAAGAAGATTTAACTATTTCTCTTGGCCATGTTAATTAAAATTACACTCTTTTGTGCAATTTAATTAAAGTAAACTTTTGTTCTTCTGAAACTTCGTAACTTTAATATCCTATTAGTTTCATCAAATTAATTCCAATTACATCATGACCACGTCTAATTTTAATACCCTTTCAATTAAAAAAACTCTCTTTCGCCCTTCACCTTTATCATCATCATATGAATACAAAAGCATGAAATTTTCTTCGTTATGACTTTAATATTCAATTTCTTATCCCTTCTGTGTGTAAATAAACGAGTTAAATTCACTAAAAGAAGCTTAATAAACGACCTTAATTAACATCCAAGATTATATCTTTTGTCGTTATATGAAGCATTTTTATTTGAATAAACATATGATTTATCTCATAATTCATTATGCTGGGATGATTTTAATAATACCTAAGAGCTAATAAAATATTTTCTGGTGACCCCTTATTTTAGTGACCAGCTTATCATTATTACAAGGTGTTCTGTCTTGCGACAGGTCCAATTATTTTCTCGGTAAACTTAAACCACCAATGCGCCATGTACTCTGTCTCCTTTCAGCTCCCAGAGTTTTCTTCTTACTTTCAAGTCAACCAATATTTGAATCCTACTCCTTCCTCATTTCCTCTTTCCCTCAACCTTTCCTCCCATTACGTCATGCGGAAGATAGTTCCTCCTAAGGATGTGTCCCTTCTTGTGTTTGCTTTGTACAGAAGAATTACATCCAAAATGGTTACCTTCTCACCCAATCTTTTTAGGACTTCTTAATTTGTCACCCTGTCTGTCCACCCGAACTTCTCAAGTATTTTCCCCAACACCCCATTTCAAAGTTATCCAAGCATTTCTTTTCCATCTACCTAAGAATCCAATTTTCTGCTCCATACAGTACAATGCTCTAAATGTAAAATTTCATCAGTTTATTCCTTAGTTCCAAACTTCTTGGTCTAATTATTTTGTTGCAGTAGGCTTCCTTTTTTCATCTTAAAATCAATACATATTCAGGAAGTGTAACAGTAGGAAGGATGTTGTCTCATTACTGGTATGCATTTGTTCACTAAAACTTCATTCCAGATTATAAATTGTATTTTCAGTAAATAAGTGTTCCTCTTCGTAACCTTAAATTTATTTAAATTAGCATTTTAAAACACTAACATACAATTTCAAGTCACACCAATGCAACAAGGTTTTCGTGCACCTGCTCTTACAAACCATCCAGGCTATCCGTATTTAATTACAGTATTGGGGTATTGGTGAAATGGTAGAATTTAAATTAAATGCAATTGTATTTGCGTGGATGAGCATATACCCAGTTAGGGATATGAGCACTAATAAACTAGTTTAGACAAGCTTGACGTTTAGTTCCATCAATTCGGGTCTAATAATGTTAAAGTACTTGACATGTTACAACGTACGAGTCATGATTAGATCTAAGCCATGATCACTCTTTGATACAGACACATGAAATTATTATTTCCCTGACACACTACTATGATTGTACAATTGTTAGTAAGAATTTATCTTAAAAAGCCATTATTACAATCCTAGGAATAATATATACCTCTCTTGATATTGACTCCGGTTCAATTGTACGTGACCTTGAGGTACAAATACAAATAAATAGTAAATAAATATCACGGGTATCAATCAGCAGGTGGGGCTCAGAGTATTGTCAACATAGGTTAGGTAATATATGATATATTGTATAGTTAAAATATCTGCGTTGTTAACTGAATGTTCTAAAGCAGAGCTATTCATCCTAGGGCACGTGAAAACATCTTAGGGTGTGTGTAAAATTCATATATATATATATATATATATATATACACAATTTCGTGTTAAACACTGAATCATTAAGGTCGGATATTGGGTTTTCCAAAAGAGACCCGGACGAAAAAACATGTTACCTGTAAGTGACTTGTTTTTTCTCTTTATATCCTAGATGTAGATTATAGAATATTTACATTTTGCACTATGAACCAACAACTTTTGGGGCGCAAGTTTGAAAAAAAAAAAATTGGTGACACGTTATAAATAGAATGGGCCACCATTGACGAGGAAGTTGGAGATCTAATCCCGATTGAGTGTTTTGATATTGTTATTTTCCTAAATTTTTCCCTTTCCCTCTCAATTCGAAGGGAAGCATTTACTTTAAATTATATATTCCTGTTCATCGCCCCCTATTTTAAATATGTCGATATTCCAGACGGATAATAAGACGTGGTGCTACCAAATGGTTAAAATCTGATTTCTCAAATATGAACGTTGACACGTTGTTTTTTTTCTTCAGAAAGTGAGTAATCTATAATTAATGATCGAAAGGTAAATGAGAAATACTGTGTAGAACTGTATTGGTAAAGATAGTTACAGCTTACTCTATACAGACATATCGACCAGGGGTGGCTCCCATAATTTCATCTCTCTCAAGACTATAAGAGAGAGGGGGGGGGTCAACTTGACTCTTGCAGGTCTCTGCTGACGCAGAAATAGAAATTCGTCCCAGCCTGTGTCTATACATCACGGTGTCCTGAAAGGAAGAGTGAGACGAACCACTGGCAGAGACAGAAAGACCTTCAGACAGACAAGTTCCCGGACGAGTGGACACACCCCCACTACAACCCCACTCAACCCTTCTGGCGATGAAAGGCGAATAAAGTTCTGGACGTGAGCTCCAAGTCGCTGAATATAGCGCGCCCAAGTGAGCCCTATGTCAATACCTTGAAGGGTTTTCCCTATACTACGCTAGATGAGTCCTGTATTGCCGCTGATGGCAGAGGAAATTCAACCAGATTTTATTTTATTTTGAACTGCTTCCTTGCCCGACAAGTGACGTATTTGACGTGCACATCCAACGGTCTTTAAGCACCACTGAGAGTATGCAATTAATTTCTCGGCTCGGCAGCTGACCAAGTCCCTGGTTTTATCCCGGGCACTGTCTTGAAGATTCTAGTAGTCTCCTACATATCTTATAATTTTTGTCTCTTGTTCTTAGACTTAAGCTAAACTAAAATAAGCAATGAATATATTCCCGTTTTAAGAAAGTACACTTTAAATAACCAAACTAAAACGGAAAAGGTGTCGTTAAACCTACTGGTTTGTTATTAATACTCTTGAATCCATAAAAGGAGCACTCTGTGTTTTCAATGATTTCACCTGACCACTTAGATCAGTCGGCAGCACACCTTTACACTGATCTAAGGGCAGGGGTTATACTCCCGGCACACCCGGATACATTTGTTTTGCTTAGATTGAAACTTCCTCTTTCAACTTATATAATGACAAAGGGAATGGGTGCTACTTTGTTCTAAATCTAAGTTGGTTTGTAAGCTGTGCTCTGATGTAATGAACACGCCAACTAAGTTATTTAAATACCCCCCACCAAGTAAAAATATTGGATTGATCCTACAAACGTGTTGAGATATTTAATTAAGTTTTTTTTTTCTGTGTGTACACCACGTCCAAGCTGTTCACATATTTACACTAATTGGTTATGGAAGAAGAATGTAGAGTGGTTATAAAATGTACAGACATGTGCACGTACCAAACAATCCTTAGGCCTCTAATTAATATTTAAACCAAGATTTCCTCGTCAACTTTCAATCCAGTATAATGTGATAGCAATGCCTGAAATGATACAGGTGAATATTTTGTTTTAAATATGTATTTAGAAATATAATAACTAGTTAAGCTCTACATCCTAATCAGACCTTATCTTTTATCAGGTGCAAACAAATTAACCAATTAATATACAATATATTATTTTATATTCTAGTACGTATTATATAGCTCATAATGAGGCACATTACATTAATAAATGGAAGTGAAACAAATCTAGTTTAGAGAAATATGACACTAACAAATGGAGGAAATCAAGAAAATTAAATAAATACATTATTCTCACATAAAGTAGATTCTCATACAACTCGGTGAATTGAATCATTCGTTCCTCCATCTTCTTAGACCGTAAGGTCGTATAACGTAGTCCAAGACAAAAATAGGTTACATAAAAGTGCTGAAGTCGCATTCCTCTTTTGAATAAAATGGACAGAAAAGCTATTTAGTTGCGTCCCCCCCCCTTTCCCCACAAAAAATAAATAAAATAAAAGAACAAAATTTTCTCTTGTGGGCCATTTATTTCTATAAAACTATCACCGTTGTAGAAACTTAAAGAAAAGAGACAAATAAAGATAAAACAAAAATGAAAGAGAAAGTTACAGGGGGAAAGGAAGAAAGATATATCGTACTAAAAATAGATGCAATATAGCCTTACCCCGAAAAAAAAAAAAGATCTGTGATACCAAACTGTTGTCGAAAGAATCACATGCTCGTCCAAGGAGCAGGGTATATTAGTCAAAAGCAAAGAAGAGAAATAAAAAGAAATGAGAATAAATCGTGATCTCCTCTTGACCCGTTTTTTTTATCACTCCCTATCCCCCCCTTTCTTCCATAGTGACGTAAAGGGGCCCCTGACTGCTAGAAAACTCCCTTTTACGATTTCCCTACTAACGGTCGGATGACCCCGCTACCAGGAGCACAGGATATAAAAGGGGAGTCGAAGATACTTTCCTTCTAGAATTCCTACCTTCTCCCACCCTTCCCCTTTCTTTGTCCATAGAGTCTTCTTGCTCAAGTTCACTTTAACTTATTTCAGCTTTCTTCGCGAGGGTGAGCGTTGCAATATCTTTGTGCTTCATGGACACGTTCATTAATGTAACAAAAAAAAAAATCATCGGAGGAAAACGCAAATGGTAATTTTATGAACATAAAATATATATATAAGTTACACTTTTAAAGTTCTTTTTATAAGTTTGTATGTTCAAAACAAGTTATTGCACGTTTTATTAGAAAGCTTTGTATTTTCAATTAGTTTTTAAGGAAAGAACTGGCACTATTTATTTGCTAAAAGTATTATTTAAAATACATGCTAAAATGAATATGCAATTTAAAATTTATATTACAACCGAATAAAAATGTGTGTTCCAGTATACATATTAATTTAAATGCGTTTTCATAACTCAATATGCCTCTTAATTGTATATAAATATTATTTCAAACAATTTTTTTTTCTGTGACTGCCCATTTTGTTCATAGGAAGAATAAGGAAAAGGATGGAAGCGATGAAAGACCAAAAAGATGAAGATCCTTTTCCTCTTTACTATACGCTCCGTGTAGTACATAAATCAGAGAGAGGGAAAGCTAGAAGAGTAAGGATGGTGAGGGGATGCCATCCTTACTCTCCATTCTAACCCACCCTCTCTTTTCGTATTACCTTCACTTGGTTGACTCTAAATGGTGGACTTACGACCAGCGTCCACACACACACACACACACACACACACACACACACACACACACAAACATACATATATATGTGTGTGTGTGTGTGTGTGCATCTCTTCACTTAACACTTAACTTGATGTACCGTAGGTTTTCCCTTCTTGTGTGATACTGCTGGGTCAATGAAACGCAATAGGAAACATCAAAGATAGAAACAACCACCCAAAAAGAGAGAATATATAACAATTTTCTTGTAAAATAATGGTAATACGGTATTCCAGTTGTGGAATTTTAAAATAATTCAACATCATAAAATTGTGTCCTGACTACATTTTTTTGGGTATTATTGGTAACGCGTCTTCCGTTCGGTTTATATGCTTATGTACTAACTACGCTAATGTGTTGTGGACGAGGAAGGATGCATTTAGAAGACGTATGCCCGCATTTTCATGAAGGTTGAATTGAAAACCATTTAGGAAAAATCACCTCCAATAGACTTTAACAGGATTTGAACTCCGATGTCCCTTTCACTGGCAGTCTAGTCTATCACAATAGACCATTTGGTCACCAATACGAGTGTCTTTACTGTTAATCATATCATAAATTTACGAATTAATAGGTATTTAAGTGGGTCAAAGAAACGACCGAATAAATCTTATAAAGTATAATTATTGAGATTATGGTTTAGGTTGTATTTACGGTAAAGTAGATTAAATGTCTTTAATATTTCTGAAAAAGGGTTAATTCTATATTTGGTCATTTAGAATTCTGGGGATTTGAAGGATTTAGAAAATAAAAACTGATGACAATATTTTAATAAGTATTCTATTGGTAATCAATAGGTTCAATATTGTAGTTAAAAAAATATTAATCTAATACATTTTTACCAAGCATTGTATTTTAAAATAGTATAGGTGTAAGATGTTATAAATAAAAATTAAAGCAGGTTAGTTTTCTTATTTATTATAAATAGACAATTATTTTATAACTACTTTATACACACATTTAGTAAGGGAGTCTAAAGCGAACGGGTAGAAATACGTCTGGTGCTAAACAAATTCGAACTTTATTTATTTAAATTTATCGAATGAATAAATAAACCTAGGGGAAATTTCATACATAATATTTAGCACAATGATAAATAAGACAAAAAAACAAACAACGAAAATTGAAGGTTTCTCACTCTTCCTCAAAATAGATTAAGGATGCTCCAAACGTAGATAGGTATGGAAGAGAGACAGTGAAAAATAAGGAAAAAATAAAACAAACTGAAAACAAAATAAAAAAAGGGAGAAAATTGCACTCATTAAGAGCAAGTTTGTTCGTTGTTCCAGCTGAAAGGAACATTTTCAAAGAAAATAAGGAAGGAATGAAAAGGGTTATTGGGAGGCAGGGGTGGAGAAGAAGCACTTGGTTGAAAGAGAAGGAAACCTAACAAAAAAAAAAGATGGAAAGAGGATGACAAAAGGTAAAACGAAATCTTAAGGTATTGACTCCAAGCTCATTTCCCAAGACACGAGACAATAGTTAACAATATGTCAAGTAGTTACACTATAAAACTATATTCTATCATAACCTTGATCACATATGAAAGGGAAAGTTACTGTGATAACTATTCATGATATTGGTTTATTAAACAAGTTGATTTTTAAATATTGCCTTAACATTTGACAAAAAATAAAATTAGTTAATATGATTCTTTCATGGAAAACAATTATCACTTGTGAGTTACTTAATTTTATATATATGAAAAATTAAACAAGAAAGTTTTAGTAATAAATAGAAGCGGACTAAAGATACATTGTGGGAATCAACTAAGGTCAACATAGATTCAAATTGTAAGTTGGTGGATGCTGATATTTAAGAAAACGAATGGAAGATTATTTTTTTAAACTATATTTTAATTAGGGAAGGACCCTTAGAATATTTAAGTACTAGAGTTCTTAAGGAGATCTGAGGATTAAATAATTTAGATTCAAGATTTACAAAAATTTAAGCTTTTATATTTTAAATCATAATCATCTTAAAAGATATTATAATACTTACTAATGGTTTATTACAACATATTTATAATAAAAAACTTAAATACACCCAAGACCATAAATGTGAACTGAATAAGAATAAAAAGGGGGGGGGAGAGAGAATCATACTACAGTGGGAAATTTATAGCCAATGCTGATCATTTCATTTTAAGATTTGAATTTGAATGCGAGATTCAGCTTTAATAAGCAAAATGAAGATTTGAATAGGATAAAAATTGGATCCGACCCATATCCAACAAACAAACAAATCTTGCATTGTAAAATATTTATAAACAAATTAAAATTTTTGACATTTAAAAGTGCTTATATTAGTTCTTATGTAACGCTTAAGCTTTGACCTCTTAATATCAATAAGAGTGAATACATAATTTCTGTTAAGTTAAATCTCACAAGAAATAATATAATTTTTTACTCTTGTATATTCACCTTGTCTTATTTAATTCCCCTCATATTCCCCCCTCACAAAACCTCCAGTACCCCTCCCCCACCCCCCAATTCTCCAACCCACCTATTCTTAGAAAACATTGGCCACCTTTTCCTTTCCCCAGCAAGCCCTGTTGACTCAACTTTGTAAACCCAGCAGTTAAACAACCACGACAGAAAAAAAAACATACAACCAAAAACGTTAGCTTATATTTTCATAATGAGGTCTTGTTAGAGAAAAGATACAAGGGCCCAGGGCAAAGATCCTGCCTGCGTCATGTTACCATCATGGTTTTTTCTAAGCCTTAGGAAACTTCATGGTTCTATTTAGATAAAAAAAATTAAATCTCTCTCTATATAATATAACGTAGACAAAAAACATGTTATTCTAGTTTATACCACCCCTCTTTCCTATCCAAAAGAAGAATATGAAAACATAATAACGAGTAAAATAAAAAAGAAGATCCAAACGTGGTTTTCTCTATATAAAAAAACATACATAACATAATATGTGTAAGTTTCATGTGTGTATGTGTTGTTATTCTCGGGGAAACATGTTTTTTTTCATTCTTTTTGTTTTAATGGGAAAGTCATAATTAATATTATAATAATAGTAATGATAATCATACACGCTTATAGCTGACATTGTCAACGTTATGCTGGGCATGGTGCATGGATTGGAGCTGTGGTGGAGGGGGGGAGGTTATAGGAGGGGGAATAAACAGCAAATATTACCTCGATGTTTAATTAGAAGTAAGCGAAAATAAACATTCACCCCCTCCCTTGCATCAATGGTGCACAACTGGAACATAGTACGCGCACTGGAAGCGGTTGTTAGTTTTATACAAGCCAAGGGCAAATTTGTTTCTAAACACTGAGAGGGATAGAAAAAACCACACACATTATAACGATAGTTACATTGGATGTTCTTGCGTAACCATCAGAAAGTTGGTTATAGAGGCTTACTAGAGCTCTAGGGGGTTCTATATTAAACCTAAACTAGTTTACTATTTGGTATCTGAAGACATATATTATGATTGATGTTGGTGATCTTTACTAGTCTACTAGAATATTCTGATGTATTAGTAAAAAATTATTAAGTTTACACTATAAACCTTAAATTTTTCTGAGGTAGTAGCCAAACAGATTATTCTAGTAAGTATTTTCAAATGGCCTACACTTAAAATAGAGTTTTTAAAATATAGATTTAGCTTACTCGTTTTCAAATATGGTTTGATATGACATATTATGAAAAAATTGCCCCCTTTTATTCGTTCCGAAAATTTCAAATTAGACCAATTAAAGAATTTGGATGAAAAAAAGTGTAAACCTAATCTAAATAATCTTAAAGAGCTGTATTTAAATCAGCCAAAGCTTGAAAAGGATGTATTAAGATAGATCAGTTTTTAAATTGGTATGGCCTAAAGCATTAAGTTATAAATAAAATAAATGTATATCATTTATATTCGATCGTAATATAAGACAAAATCAATAAAATAAATATTAAATTTAAGTGAAATTTAGATATTATTAATTTAAAATAACAAACATCATATTTTATTATACACATATACTAAACACCCATATATACGAATTACGATTATTTGAAACTCCGATTTATACGTGGCACTCATTCGACTAAATTAAAACTATAGTCTAATTGTGAAGTGAAAGTCTCCTATTACAATCATGTCCGTCTAAATGTCTAACAAGCAATAATCGAACAGTTTTTGGACCTTATTCTGTGTCAGTTAAAGAAAACTTACATTTTATTGCTCACATTGCTTTAAACTTAGTAAATATGTCATTTACATTATATAATGCATACTTCCAATATTTTTACATGATTAAAAGTGAAAAATTCTCAAAAATAAGTAAAGCCAAAAATGTTGGCTATCCGGATTAGAGCTGTTTGTATCAAATTAAAAAATCAAAGATTTTCGTGCATATACTAAGTAACAGTAAGAAAAGTAATTGTGTGTTAATAGTAAGAAAACTCTTGATTATGCAGTAAATAGCCAATGAAAAGACTTTTAAAATTCATGATACCCTCACATTACTCGCCCCCCTACCTGTTTAGATTACAGCTAGCTCGTAAAAGGATTGTGTGATCCTCTGCCAATAAACTTACCTGTAACAAACAGAAACATATATAATCAGATAACTTCAAAAAACTATACATTTTTGGTTCAACAACAACACATTTTAAAATCAGTAAGGAAATGTAAGATTCATAATATATTAAACATAAGTTTCACCGGTTATTCTCTATGTTTGTGAAACATGGTCTCTCATCTGAAATGACGAGAAGAAATTTAATGTGGTGAAAACAAAGTAGCCAAGAAAATATTTTCTCTAAAAAAGGAATTAAAATAAAGGAAAGTTGAGGAAGTTCGATAATTAAGAGTGACACTATCTGTACTAATCAAAATACATAGTTATGTTAATTATATCTCACAAGTTACAATGGGCAGGAGATGCAACGCGAATTGAAATAGCTAGAACCTCGCTAAAGGTATCTGGTGAACCTAATGGGAAGATACTTGTGGGAAGACCTATATACAGATGAGAGAATGACATAAGAATGAATCTGAAAGAGATTATTATGTATTGAGGGGGAATGGATAAAGCTAGCTCAAGATAGAGATAGGTGGTGTAAGTTTGTAAATTCAAAAATGACCTTTCAAGATCCTAATTCCATAGAATAAGTAAGTATTCAAAAAAATAATCTCTAATAATAAAATAAAGAGCTTATGTGTCTGTCATGAGCATTGCGCAATATCTACCCCAAGCAGTGTTCTGAAATTTAAATACTAGTAGCCCCTGAGCAAGAACATGTAGATCTCAAAGGCAGAATTTTGAAATTTTGATTAGATTTTATAAAATTAATTTAAAATATAAAAAATGAAGAAACATACCGCGAGAAAGATTTACTACTGTATTTCATGCCATTTATAATGTACTGTAGTTTGGTAGACATTGAAGTTTGGTTGCTATGGAGTTTAAACAAGAAGGGTTTTATATCGACAATAAACTCTTCTTATTCCACCATGATATATTAATTGTGGCGTGATTAATTTTCTAATACATAGCTTTTATACATGGTATATATTAGCTATCCCATATGGCATCGCCCGTGACCCACCGTGATATAAGAATTATATAAGTCCCCCATGGTGCCCGTTCTGCCATGATAATTTAATTATCAGATTAAAAAAATTGTCTTCGAAATTTGTTAAAAATAGCATAATTAAAAAAACTAATTAAAAATTTAAAAATCCGGCTTTGTGGTGCATTCGGACCCCCTTCCGTCCACCTATGTTAAAAATTTCAGATCTCTGCGTGCCTTAGATTTGATTGTGCATCACAAACAAACACACACATATAAACACTTCCTTTTATTATTATAGATAAATGGTAAAAGGATTTACAGGTAATAATCAATGTTATTCTTTAACCTTTGTACTCCTTACCATTTTATCCAACACCGTTTATACCCTACAACTTTTATAAAGTAAACCTTTTATACACTACACCCTTCATTCTTTTCACAACTATTTAATGTTTTTACAATTTTTACGATAAAATATTTCTCCGAGTCTAAGCTAAGTAATTAATGTAAGAAAAAAAGGGCAAAAAGGGCAGAAAAGCCAAAAATGGTACAAAAATATAATCAAAAATAGCATTGAGATCAAATGGGCAAAAATTGCAAAAAGCTCTAAAATGATCAAAATGTCAAAAGGGACACAACTGAGTAAAAATGGTCAAAGTTTAAAAATGATAAAACGTGAATCATAAAAACTAAAGATATTTATGTTTAAAAGGGGTAAAAGAAATAAAATAGGCAAAAGGATTATAAGGCCCAAAAGGTAAAAAGAATAACTGTGTAAAGAGCATGAATGTGTTTGAATGAGTAAAGAGGGTGGAAAGCGTATAGGGTAAAAAGGCTATAGGGTGAAAAGGGTATAATATAAAAGAGTTTAAAAATGGTAAAATTGATAAAAATGGGCAAAAATAATAAAATGGAAAAACCAATCATAAGAAAATATAAAGGGTATAATGGTTTAAATGAGTAAAATAAGAAAAAATGTAAAAACAATAAAACTCCACAAGAGGTTCAAAAGGGGTAAAAAGGGAAAAAAGGTTGAAAAGAATAACGTGGTGAAAAAAGTGTCAACGGGGTAGAAAAAGTAAAGAGCGTAAAAGGGCTAGTTTGGGTAATAAGCAGAGCCCTGCGTTTATGGAGTTCGCGATAATTCGCGAATGTTAGATATGGCATTTTTTCTTTCAGATGTTCACATTTCAGGTTACCCTGATTGCAAATATATGCTCAGAATTGTCGCGATAATTCGCTAAATCGGCGTTTTAGTGCAATATTCGCGATTTTAAATTATGTCCGCGATAATCGCGATTTAGTCGCGATTTTCGGCATTCGCGCTAATATTTTGTGATATTGAAAAATAAAAATTGAAAGTTTTAATGGAAGAGAGTGATGGCATCGAAAGTTTAAAAATTGAGAATGTGCTGCTAGGGCTGAAGACAGACAGTATGTTCAGTGACTTCGCAACAAAGTGTTTGCAAGCGTTGTGGCTGCCGATTTCAAATGCAGATTCAGAACGATATTTTTCTAGGTATAGTTTAGTAGTAACAGACCGCAGAACCACAATGAAAGTGGATAACATTGTTACCAGCTGCATGTTGCAGTTTGGTGATGTTGAGTAGTTATTTTGTATTTTTCTAGCCTAAATTGAGATTTAAAAATATAGTCACAATTTTTGTGAAGTAACAAGATGATTTTTGTGTAATATTTTGTCTTTGTGACTTGTACATACTTTTCCCGGACCAGCTGCCGCTAAATCTTACTTTTTTAATAAGTTGACAGAATTTTTTTTTGCGGACTAGTGTTTTTTACCGTTTTGTCCAAACAAAATGAAATATTTGGTTTTCACTTCAATATGTTTAGTTTACCTGTTTCAAACATTGTCCTGGAAGTCTAGTTTTAACCCAACAAAGTCACCTTAATCACGAAAGTTTGGTAAAAACCACTTTTTTAACGCTTTTGTCTTAATTCGATAATTTCGTCGCAAAAATAGGATTTTTGTAATTCACCATTTATTCACCGCTTTTGGGAAACTTAAAAACGAAATTGGGCTTTTTTATTCGCCATAAAAGCAGGGCTCTGGTAATAAGGGATAAATGGCTAATAGGTGATCACTTTATGATAAAAAGGGTAAAAAGATTAAAAAATTGCAAAGAGGACAAAATGGTTAAAATGAGTAAAAAGTGTAAACGGGAGGAAAGCGATAAAAACATTGCTAAAATAATATTGATTTGATTTAATTACAACCCTTTAACAACTTAATATTTATGCTGTGGCACTCTTTTTTCTGTTTGATTAGAACCAGAAGGCAGTAGTTCAAAGATAAGTGTATAGATATATAGTTAATAACATGTCCTTCAAAATAACTGTCAACTTTTAAAAACATTTTCAGAGTTAATCTATATTTTGATAGTGTGTGTTAGTCTGCCTACTTTCGTGTTTCTATACAATTCAAACAAATAAAAGATTAATATTCACACATAATTTAAGAATTATTTAATATTCCCTGTGGTTGATTTTATATATTAAAAATAGCAAATATACTTTATAGATTCTCCGTGCAAAGAATTGGTACACAAACTAGTTATGAATAAATTGAACATTCTATAATTCTTGTAAATCTCTCAAAACTTAAATTTCCTTATAAACTCAAAATCTACACCATAAAAAGTTGGGTATAATATATAAGGTAACGGTTAAACTTGATATTTGTTTAGGGATCAAGGGGTATGAACTTTAATCTCAATCTGGTCCAAAGTATAGACTAAATAGTATTTCTTCCCTTGATGACGCCTACTATTGCTTCATCACCTTGAAGTTTAGTTTTATAGATCATAAATGATATTTTATATTTGGTATAAGCTATATAACAGAGGATTATTTTAACATAATATTATTCGCGTTTTAATTTTCAGCTCAACGGAAATGAATCAGTATTCTTCGTACTCATCAAAATCCGAACATATGACTTTTATTAATGTTATTCTAAAACTCTGTTAAGAAAAATAATTACTAAATTATAAGCTCTACGCCATAATGTTTAAAGCATTAAATGTTTCAGTTAATTTAAAATTGCATTGAAGGGAAGGCAAACTAATTACCATATTTTTGCTTTTTTAATGATAAAATAAATTTTTTTGGACAACGTAAATAAAATACAATTTAAGTAGATACATATGACTAATTTTATACTTATTGTGATCCCTACAGTTTTTGAATATTAAAGCATTAACATAACAGCGTTTGGAGCAACACTTTTTCATTGAAGAGAAAAAGTTCTAGTAATATTACACAACGGCCTTGGCAGGTATTAAAAAACTGTTGTAACTACTACTGTAAATGTATATAATTTTACTTAATGAGGCATTGTTTTATTTATTTTCGTGAATAATATTATTTATAATTAAAAGTGATATCTTAAGTCCAATTTCCATCCGTCCCACATTAATTGGAATGTGCTGACTGAACCACATTAATTAGATTTTGTACCAAGACACACGCTAACATGTTTTCAAATGAGATTGTTTAGAACAGAGTGTATAAAGTTGCATCATGACATTAAATACGTGAAATCGTGCTGCGGCCCCGTGCTACTTAGCTTGAAAAGTTAATATAAGAGCCAAGGTATGGTATAGCTACATTAGATGCAATCCCCCCCTCCCTCTTATTGTCCTAAAAACGCCCCTCCCCGTTTCCCTCCACCCAACGAATTCTACCTCCCCACACAACTACATATAATAGCTCGTCTCATGAACACTCGCGAAAAGACAATGAAGCTTCGCCCCCTTCCCTCTCCCACCTTACCACCCCCAAATCTCCTGATGGCAGCTCTCTTTAACACTGCTGCCAACATTGCGCAGCACTACTATCTAATATCGCAGCCACCACGATCGTAAACATGAAGCGAGTATTATAAGTTTGAAGGTTGGTAGGCCTACTGCAAGAACCTAATATGAGTCTTTTCTTGTATTTGCAGAAATAAAAGACACCTAAATATTTATAAACTAAAGTGTGCTCATGGTCCGATGATATATTATACAAATATACGAGATTTTTTTTTTGTAATCAACACTGATGAAATCAAGCTAAGCCTAGTTTATTGTTATTTATTTTAGTTTTAATTTTATTTGCTAAAAGTGACCACTACAGAATTTTTGCTGCATAACTATACGAAATTATGCCTAACTCAAAGACAAGGGTACACTAGACAAAAAACCTCCAAGCTAAAATGACTGCGCTCCGTGGGAGAGCTTTATTCCTTGAACACGGGTATCGCAAGCTGCCATCAAGGGGCATATAAAAAATAATTTAAACATAGTTTCACTAGAGAGAAGTAAACAAATATCCTTCTTGAGTCAATTGGCGGGCTTTCACAAAGCTAGGTTCAAGTAGCGACCCAACCACATCTTCACATAACCTTACTTCACAAAGAGCTTACGTATATTTTACATTACGATTACAAAGGTCCCTTTATGTCGAACATGTTAAAATTTAGCCATGAGCTATGACAGTTTATTTCTAAGAAATAGATTATATAATTTGTTATTTAGAATGAATTCTATCACGGACCATTGACACTAGAGAGCCCCAGTGTTGATGGACTAAAACATAGCTCAAGGAGCTGAAGACCTGATGTTGCCTTGTCAGTTGCCTAGCCTCAAGTATATATTTGAACTCTAAAATATTAAACTAGGAGGTCATGTTAAATGGGAATGACGTGTAGTGCAAAACCGTGTTAAGGGAGATTTAAACTCATTAACTAAAAGAATAGCATATTCAATTATATTTTATTGATTCTTAAAAGTTCATATAAATAAAAATCTTTATCCATATTGTTAAATTTTATTTGAAAATACTATACAACATGATTTAATTTCAACTTAGTTATACAAAAAATTCACTTGAATCATATATTCTTAGTTGTTATTAAAATGCCTTTCATCAATATTATGTACTCCCTTATAAAAACTTAAAACTTATTTTTTACCGGAGATCTGGGTTGTATTCCTTGTTGGTTGCACTCAGAGACGTTTTTAATAAATGGTTTCCCAATCTCCTTTCATGTAAATGAGGGTACATTCCCTCTAAGATTTTACCTTTCTCATTTCTATTTTATCGTAATTAATTCACGCATGTTACCTGAACGGTTACCAAAACTAGTTTGAAAAAAAACGAACTATTTGTTTGATTAAAAGTCTTCGCTCACTTAATATAATGTTTATAAAACAAACTTAGGTGACCACGTGGTCCAACGCGCTACTCTTGCAGAAGAATAGACTGCAGGTAACGGGAAGATCGAGGTTTGAATCTCGCTCGGGTGTAATAAGGATGGTTTTTCCAAAATGGTTTCCACTCTCCCTCCATGATATAATCCGTTTACACTTTCTCTAAATATAACCTTCCTAATCCCTAAAACTATTATCGTGAAGTGTATATAAGCGTATAGCCCGAACGGTTAGTAAGAAGCAGCGCTAATATACATATACACGTGTTTGTCGTGTATCCAAAGACTATTATTTTTAACGCTTTGTTTGGGGGTTTTGAAATGCGTATTTTAATATAAAATGTGCTAGTTTATGAGTTTTTCACTAAACAAATACATTTTTGTGTAGAAATAATATTTTTTACACCATAATAACCAATTATAAAATTCATTTCTTATAAATAAACCTACATCGCTCACGACTCTACCAATATGAATCAAATTGGGGCCGATAATAATAGGTTCTGTGTAAAATATTTTTAAGCGAGAAGTAACGTTACTATTAAAGTTTTTAAGCACCCTTAGGGTGGCATCTATTCAAGTGTTCTTAATCTTTTATTACTAGCAGCTCCCTAAATATCCTAAAATATTTTCGTGGCCCCTAAGTTATTAATAATATATTAATAATTAAGGTTTATTCTAAAATAGTTGTTTTATTTACTGATTATTGTAACAAAAATAATAAAAAACATAAATTAACTTAACTAAATGTATTCAGTGGGACCTATCTCGGCTGTTTAACACTTTCCACTAATTTGTCTATTCTTGTTTCTGTTTTATTACTAAATACTATTCGCATGAAGGAGTCGATTCGGAATCTATTTCGCTTCTTATTTTTTTAATACTAACACTGTGGAAAAATCCCTTTTCACACAAATAAGTAGAAACAAAGGGCACCAAATTGTAAATGGGGATGGCAAACAGATGGGGATTATTTGTACTATCCGTGATTTATATTATCCGTGCTTCCCCTCCCCTCCATTATCCCAGAAAACCGAGAGCTTACTGTATTTACATGATTACAATAGTCGAATTATTTCTATCAAAATTTAAAATTTAAGATAATTTACTTCAGTAATAAGCAGATAGTATTTTATTTATTTGTTGAGATCCCCCCATAAAAACCTTCGTAGGCCCCACGTTAATAATCTCTTATCCATACAATTGTTTTTAACTAAATAGGTGTTAGTTATACCCAAATTTTGTTTAGCATATAATTTTAAGGCACTGAGCTGAGTAATCACTATCCACAAGTGGAAGAACTTCATGAACACAACATTTAAACTTATACTTAGTTATTTTGTTTTAAAATATTGCACTTTAAAATGTTCTTTGTTTGAGTTTACATCAAAATTAAATATATATGGCTTTAAAAAGGTGATGGGAGATAACGTAACCATCCTAAATGACGGTGTGTAATTTTTGTTTGCTTAAAATATATTTGGAATGAATACAAAATAGTATTTACAATTTTAAAGTATTACGAATATACATTCTAAATAACGCTCAAACTATTTTATGTTTATTTTTAACAGTTTTTTTAACTAGTGCTCTCTGGTGTCATTTAAATTCAACACCCTAATCAAGAAACGACTATCTGATAAAATATACTAACATAAACAGTTTAGCCTAATCTCCTGAGCGTAGCATTTAAATTGAAAACCATAATCAAGCATTATTTTGTCAAATTCATAGAATACTGTAAATAAAGAAGAGATACAATCTATTTAAGCTCATAAATTATCGATTGTATTTGACTAAAGCGAACAAAATTTCTATAACCATTCCCTTTTACCTAAATCCCCAGCTCGTATTGGTAAAATAAGAAATTGTCATAGCTCGATGAAAATGCGGCGCGTTATTATTCCCTTGATATAAATAATGCATAAACAAAGAAGAAAGAGAAGATGGCACCAAGCAATTATGACCTAAAATAACTGCTCGCGTTTATGAAGTCTAAAGAGTACTAAAGCTTATTCCAGGACTTTAGCCACCCACAAATGCGGTATGATTCTACTAAAGCTCAAATATTGGGTTATCGAACCTAGTTGCGCAACCTCACTAAAAGTATAGCAAAAAAAAAAGGTTGAATATAGAAGCCATTTTTTAAACCAAAAAAAAAGAGCAGCAAAAGGAATAAAAACATTATTTGATGTGATGTTCAACTTTATAGTTTTTCCAAAGGTAGGCAGAGCATTTTTCACTAATGTTCAAAGGAGAAGTAAAAGAAAAACGGTTTATAAAGATTACCATTTGGATAAGGTGCTGTATGTACATATTAGGTAGTTATACACGTAATATACGTAATTTCATGGACCAAGAGAAAGAGAAAGAGAGAGAAAGACAGAAATAATGAAGAAATAAAGGAGGAGAGAAAGAAAGAGAAAGGAGGATAGAAAGAAAGAGAAAGGAGAAGAGAAAGAAAGAGAAAGAGAGAGAATGAGAGATAAAAAGAAAGAGAGAAATAAAGATAAAAAAAGAGAGAAAGCCATATATGGGAGAAGTAAAACACACTCAATAAGGGTGAGATTCAAAACACAACCTCCATATCACCAGCAAAATTGACTTGAGTAGATGTTGACGCTTTAGAACGAGTGCTAATATAGAAGGTAGCAAGCTCATCTTACTTTATTCCACTATGATAGCCACCATACTTTTTAAGAGGCAATACGCTTTCCCGATTACTTTTTAATCTATCCTTGCTAAAATTGTAATGCAATGTATTATGGAAAGATTGACATTAAACGGTAAAATACATATACTAGAATAAGCAGGTAGTATAGCTTTGTTAGACAATAGTAAGGAAACTGTTGCGAAGAATGAATTTTGTTGTTGTTAGAATCTAGTAAGGAAATATGTTTAGAAGTTAACGCTGAAAACACTAAGTATATTCTCACACAGGGAACACAGACTGAAGAAGATAATTTGAAGATCATGACGAACAACATATAAATTGACATGGTTAATGAGTTTAAATATTTGGGAACAATTGAACTTGCACTAGTGCAATATTAGATTGGATATTAGGAACAAAAAGCAATTGAAATATGTTTGCTACTACCCAGTCATCAAGTTGTTTATATATTGCCTGCTGTTTAGGAAAGTAAAACTCCGAATATACAAAATAGTAGTTTTAATGGTTGTTCTATGGGTGTGAAACGTGGTCTCTTACCTTATATAATGAAAATAAGCTTAGTGTGTTACAAAACAAGATGCTTACGAAGATATTTGATCCAAAGAGGGATAAATATATTGAGGAGTGGAGTAGATTACAAAATGGTGACTTACATACCCTGTACCTATCACAGGATTGATGATCTAATGATGATAATACTTTTAAACCGTGTATTTAGACAAGTTTTATCAATACCGGTTGGTTAATAGAAAAAAAATATAGTTACTGTTTCTCATTATTGAGAGAAATTAAGCTTTGTTATCTGTATTAAACCTACTAAAACAGAGATCTCATATTTTAGGATCACAAGAGAAAAAAAATTCTTATCTGATCACTTTAAGAATCTAATTTTAATTTACTCCATTTTAAAACTCATCTGAGATATTCACATATTTATATTGATGTGGTAAGAATGTATAAATTATAGGAGTTTTATCCAAAATTAAGTGGGGGGAAAGGAGACAAAGTTGGATATAGAAATAAAAAAATATAAAGAGAGTGTTTTTTTGTGTGTGCAACAATTTATAAAAAAAAACCTCAGTACACCAACAGGGACTCGAATCCCGACCTACCCATGAACATAAAAGAAGAGAGAAATAAATTCAAGCCCTTATCTGTGTTTCCATCTGGTTTGTTTATAGATACTACCACGTCTAGCTTAACGTATGCAAACATCAAACCACGTGCTCCGGTGTATGGCAAGTTTTGACAGATAGCAAAGTTGTATACCGCTATTGTATTTGTTGGTACGTCCTCTAAAGGTAATTCGCATGGAGCATTGGCTATACCTACTTCCATATCAAGTATCTAGGATGACGGGGGGTGAGGGAGACAAAGAGTTCATTAGAGAACAGTGTCGGGCTAATGCTTCAATCAGACACATCCCCGCGGATGTCACCGAACAAGGTAACATAACTTGACCTCCAGAAGATATCCGAGGAACGCCGACATCGGATGCCTGTCACTTAATCGCTAAGTGGACCAGAGTAGGTCCGGAGCCTTTCCTCCGGAGGGCGCTACTGTGGCAAGATTGATGAGCTGACGCGCACGCACCAGGTGTGGGAGCATTATCTTTATTGATAATCAGGACCTTGCAGGTTGGTCATTAATTAAGTTTCTTAAGGTGGAGGTGGAGGAGACGCGAGTAAAGAGTAATGTTTATTTGACGGTTTTTATAACAAAACATGTTTCTGGCTAAAATAAATTAAACATTTCTCCAGTGTAAAACACTAGAGTCTAAATGTCTTTACATGGTGATATTAACAGCTCTTGAATATCTGTAAATAATATTTAATAACAACGTCATTTAAAAGGTTCCTCATCAAATGACGCTACGCTCATAATAGATATTCAAGAACAGATGATGATATAACCATATGAAAAAAACCCTCTATGTTTCTACTATATATTATTAGCACCGCGTCTTACTACCCATTCGGGTTATACGCACTAACGCTAATGTTTAATGGTAGGATGATTGTGAGATTAAATGGAGGACCTACATTTTAGTGTGGAATCCGAACCATGGTGGAGGCTTGGCATTCCTACATTCACAAGTTGTGATAAATACACGTCTTGTCAGAGGTGAAGGAAGGGTTTGGTAATCAGATAAATCTGTTCTGGGACCGAGGATTGATCCCCGGACCACCAGCACAGAAGTCTGACACCTTACCTCTAGACCACCAGGTCACCTCTATGTTTTTATTGAAGCGAAACTTCATTTATTTCAACCAAAGAAAGTTGTATGCTAAAACCTGCATAGACACTCCTTTTATCGCACCAGCTACCCTCCCATATTAATGAACTAAAAATTGTAGATTCGGAATTATTTCTATCAAATGTATTACAACTTTATGTATCTGTGCGCTTCAGGTTAAATAAATTAGTTATATTTAATTGCTAAAATGGTATCTTGAATAATTTATAAGTTAGCCTCAGTTCTATAAAACCGTACTTATATATAAAAATCAACTTCAACTTTATAATACAGAATAACCTAGTTTCTTGTGTACCAACTTAACTCGAGTCTTGAAAACTAAAAACATTAACTGCATATATATATATATATATATATATATATATATATATATATNATATATATGCAGTTAATGTTTTTAGTTTTCAAGACTCGAGTTAAAAACATTAACTGCATATATATATATGCAGTTAATGTTTTTAGTTTTCAAGACTCGAGTTAAGTTGGTACACTTCCAACCATCTATAATTCCAGATGCAGGTTGCCCTAAACATTACAAAATTTAGAAATTTTCTCAATTCTTACAGTTTGGATTTGTATGTACAAAGCATCGATATAAACTTATAAAATAAAATATTTAAAATAGCGGTCCTAATGAAAGGAAAGGCCAAAATATAAGAGATTACAATGGTGGGAATTTAGAAAATCTAGAAATATTGTGTTTATTTTGGCTGATTTTCATAAAATAAGTCCTTACAAACTATATTTATAAGAAGTAAATACACAAATTGAAAACCATAAGTCAATATGAATAAAGTGTAAACAATATTCTTTTAAAATATATATTGAATAAAAAAAGCCGCAATTTTTTTTGTTAGTAACAAATTACTATATTTCTGGCCGGTATACATCTCTACCCTTTCAAGCTAACGATGGGAGGGGTATAATTTAAAGTAAATGCAAACAAGTTTGCGTTGAGGTAGAGTGGAAAACCATTTAGAAAGTTTTCAGTATACCTTGTCAGTATTCTGAACTTGACCTCACCACTACTAGAAAACAATACCACACAAGGCTTAGGCCTACATCTCAACCCATGCTAACACTGATACAAGTGACAAATATTATTGATGAATATTTTATTAACTATAATATATTCAAAACTCAAAATTATAGCGAGGGAAAAATGGTGAAGACTTAAAAATCAGTTCACAAATTCCCAACTATTTGTATGTGGGAGTTTTTCAAAGGTATGCGATGCGGACAGGCATACAGACAAACAAGCGCATTGTGGCAGAATTCACATTGCTTAGTGCTGCAGCTATACACAATTGGACAATGCTCATGGGTCTCGTCTGATTCGCGTGTTTTGTCCAAACTGAAACCAACGTTTTCCACAAAAGCTCTTCACGAGGGCACGAGAGGGAAATATATAACACTTCCCACTCATGCATTGAGGCGTGAAAGTGCTCGGATAAAAAAAGGGGACTTACATATATATCTTATATTATATTTAATATATAATTTATGCATTTAGGGTAAGTAGTGGATACTACTGACATTAAATGTCTAAATATAATAGGTTTTTAATAGGAAGGACCTTTAAGAAAATACTTTTTTTTGCAGCTTACAATACAAACATTTTAATAAATCATTATTGTTACCTATTTTATAGGTAGCATCAATCAAAATGTTATGCTTATATACTAGTTTAAATTACACAGGATAATTCACTGTGGGCTGAAAACATATTTTAAAAAAAATCATAAATGGAATGACAAGTTTAAGATGATGTAAGTGACCACACCACCCACACTTTTATAATATTCCACATAATAAATGTACAGTCCCGAGTGAATAGCTCTATACACATTCAGTCATTCACCATATAGCAATAGTAATAATAATAATAATAATAAACAGCACTTCAAACTACACGACACTAAGACGCGGTGATAGTATTTATTTTAAAATACAATAGTTATATTTACAGTAGGTAAGTTTTAATGATTTAAAATTATTATATTGTATTTTATTAATTTATAAATCCATATTTAGAAAATATGTGAACCCATAAGTTAATATTAATGACTAAAAGTACGGGTGCTAACTCATAGTCACCCTCCTGATATAATTAACAAATATATTACTTTAAGAATGACAAAGTGTAAATATATTTTATGACATTTTTATCTAATATATTTTCATCATATTATAGATAGTATATTTGAAAATCAAGTATGGCACAAACAATGGTAGTAAATATTATCCTTTCTGTAAACCAAATGGTGACCTGGTGGTCTAGGGGTAAGGTGCCAGACTTCTGTGCTGGCGGCCGGGGTTCAATCCTCGGTCCTGGCACAAATTTATCTGATTACCAAACCCTTCCTTCACCTCTGACAAAGGCCTCCACCGTGGTTCGGATACCACGTTAAACTGTAGGTCCTTCATTTCATCTCACAATCACCCTACCATTACACATTAGCGTATGTGCGTATAAACCGAAAGGGTAGTAAGACGCGGTGCTAATAATAATAATAATAATAATGTAAACCAAATAAGGTATTTCGTTTAGTTGAAAAACTATGTGCACTCCTTTATTAACGAAAATTCAAAATCCAATGACATTATTTAGAATCACATAGCCTATATTAAGAAAACCCTAAAAATGATGGATTTTTTTTAAAAGTTGTAAAATAATTTCCTAGCTGGGAGTTTCTTTCATTTATTTGAGGTATTTAACTTTTATTTTCTTAACAAACTGATTATTGCAGCACACGACTTTTAAACTAATTTAAATCTAGAGCAGAAACAACATCCAGCCTCCGTCTGTTATTGCATCACTTTCAGAGGAGAAACCCACATTTCACCTATGATTAATTTACCGGTTGTGACATGAATATAAACCGGGACTCTTAGCTCAATAAACAGACCCACTAACGTTGTCATAAGATAAACAAGATAATAGTTATAACTATTATGTGTTCAAGTGTATCTACTATAATTGTTAGATCATGTTATGCTTGATTTTGTGTTTATGTGATTATAATATACCATAGCTATTCAAACATTTAGACTTCTATAATTTAAAGAAGAGTTGATTTGTTATTATATATATTATATATTAAACAATACTAAAATATTACTAAAATTTAATGGTTTGGGGCAATAATTCTCTATGTTACAACTATTATTATACCAGATAGAGTTCATATTTAATAGTGTTCCTGTACTTACTTTTTTTTATTGCCGGCTTGTCTAAAACAGTATGACGATATTCTGGGAGGGGAGGAGGTTAAATTATGATGCATTACATAGCCGGTACTAATCACAATACATTGTTAGAGTGGTCAAATATCGCAGATTACCGTGGGCGAAACATGCAGCGCAAAATTAATAATCTAGAACCGTGTTCAGGGTATCGACTGGAAAACCCAATGAGAAGACCTAAACCCAGATGGAAGGATAACACTAGCATGGGCCTGAGAGAAATAAGAGTGTAATGAGGTGTATAGGATAGAACTAGCTTAAGATAGGCATACGTGGAATACCTTAGTAATAGTGGCAATGAACTTTCGTTTTCCTAATACCATAGAGTAAGTTACCATACTTCCAATTTTAAAACTTGAAATATTAATATTTCAGTTATTACTCCACGAAGGAATTTAATCGTTTTAGAGTTTACATAAAATCGCTTTAGCGGTTTGTGTAAAATCTAATTTGAGAAAACCTTTTGTACTTTATGGTAGTTCATAAACTTGAATGACTAATTTTTCTTTTTTTAACGAGCTTATTTCTTTCTATGGCATATAAATATATGGACTTGCTCAGCGATCGCAATATAGGTTAATGTTCGATTCTAAACTCAGAAATATGCACCTAGGATTATTTTCACCTTAAAAATTCTTCACTGTATTTATTTTTTTACCATTTTATCTTATGGGCATTATATTTCTGATACATTTATTCAAATTTCAACTTACTTGACCTATGTCCTTTTACTATCGTAAGTTGAAGATAGCGCAATACATTTTTCACATGTATTTGGAAATATAAGTATAATTACAATAACAATTTTAGTTTGAAAAAACACAATAAAGCTTAAAGTTGAAGTTTTTTTTATTAATAATATATTTCTACTAAATATTAACAATATTTAACCTTTAAAAAAATATACTATGAAACTTAATAGTTACATTTTAATTTACGAACCTGTTCACACAAAAAAAAAGTGTCTATGTCTACCAATTTTACTCTCTTTTTTTATTGTTGAAGAGCTTTCACAAATGCACTATTCCGCATTTATTTGAACACCCCTCAACATATTTGCAACACGATCGACGGATAGAAAGGGGTAAAGGGAGAATATCATGGCAACACACCAGCAAAAGAGAAAGACAAACACACATACACACACAGAATATTTGCCGTGAGTGTGGAAAGATAGTTGAATTGATGGGTAAAGGAAAAGGGATACAAAGGGGAAATGGGGGGAGGCAAAAGAGGGAGAGCGAGAGAGTTTTGGTTATTTGTAGCTTGTACAAATAGCAAAGTAAAGTACGTATTGGGGTACGTTGTACGTTTTCCCGTTACCAAAGAGAGAGGTAAAAGAGGACCGGGAATGGTGAAAAAGAGAGACGGGGAGGGAGTTGAGTTAGAGGGAACTGGGAGGTAATTAAGTCCAATCAACCGACTAGCATCAGCTCCATCAGGCATGTATTCTCGTCGGCGTAGAAAAATGGAGCCCTAGCTATGTTTAAAGTATTCTGCGAGCCACCGGTAGGCTCATAACGCTTTATGTGCGTTATTAGACTTTATAGAAAAATAAACACAATTGTCTAACATATTCATTAATTTTAATTTTTAATTATATATAAATCCATTGTTGTCTATACGTTTAATAAATTTGTAGCTTAAGGCAATAAATCTGCCTTTTACGAATGATTACTAATTATTATATAGATTACTTTCAATGAAACAGACGATTATAAATAACATCACCTGCACTGGAGGCTACGGGGACTAAATCATCAGGCTCTTAGGGCGAAGAGGAGTTTAAGGTTTGTATATTGTCAAGGTGTTTTGTGATTTGCACAATTCCTCAGCAAGATAGTGTTGACACATATTTTTATAACGTCCACACCATCTCTTATCCTATAGGTTAGGTCATTAGTTCTTTAGGAGATAAATATTGAGCTAGCTTATACAAATCTTATCTGAGTTGGTTCCAAATTTTGTTTAAAGTAAAAATTAAAAATTTCCTTTCTATATCTTGACGAATAATTGTGTTAAGGAGGACCTATGTGTGGACAACTAAACTTTTGTTGTATTTTGGTTTTAAATGACTTTTATAAAATATAAATATATATATTTTTGGCATCAGCACTGATAACATTTTATTTTATTATTCGTTTTATTATAGATATAGTGGTAATATTAGATATGAAAAGTGACACTTGCAGTGACACTTGATGTATAAATATATGATTAATTGTTCAAGCAAAGTTTATAACTGTTACATTAGCTCCTTCCTATCTAAATCAAAATATAATTAAAGTTCTTAAATAAAATGTCAGCTTCGTCCAGTCAATTTTTTTACCTAAAGTGATTTGTCTACTTAGATTGAGTAACGATTTTTATGGCTATATTCTAATAGATTGTTATTCACATATCGTCGAATGCATTAACAATGTTCTGATGAAAAGTGTTAAGGAGATTTAATAGTTTTACATATTTGTTCCCGTCCTCGTAAAAGTTATATAAAGGAATTTTGGCTTCAATCTTGCTTAAGAACGTTGAAGCGGTGAGCTTAATAGGCGCTACGCAACCACCAATGAAAAACTTTTGGTTGGGATAAATTTTAAGTATAAGAACATTGATCGCAAAAAAAATATATGTAAAATTGATTCGCAGTTCAATAGGCCAATCCCGTACGCTAATAATCCAACTATCTGGAAAAATAAAAATATTTAGATCAAATAAGTAGAGCTATTGACTTATGGAAGTACACATTTGGCGAGCTACAAATTTTTCATATCCCTCACATGCTTTAGAAACACGTATAGACTAAATTATAAATTCGACAAAGATTCTAAAAAAAAGGCTTTTCATGTGTAGATGGTGATCGTCTGAATCATGTCTTAACGATCATAGTTGAGAGCATTATTAATTAGTCCAAAATTAATTAATAATGATAATAATAATTAAACAAAATATTCACAGTTTCATTTCAAATCTTAAAATATTGTCTGTAATAGATTGAAGAATCATAAGTTTTTATTAGATAGATATTGTTTTGTTTGTGCTATAGGTTTTAGTTAAACTAAATTTAGCTCAAGCCTAACATCTAGTTACTTTCAAGCACAGGGATGGATTAGGATAAATATTTTAAGAATTCGCCAAAATATATCTGGGAGGAAAACTTAATCATTAAATAAAACTCTCTATTCTTCCGATGTTCAAACACTTTCCTTCTTTGGGTTGAAATTAAGCAAGACACCTATATCTCTTTTGGTGAGTTAGAATTTTCGAGATGAGAGGATCCCATTTGACTAAATTCATACCCATTAATATATTATATTAATATATGATTTCTGATTAAGGTGGGATAGAAGGGGACGCAAGAAAAATCGAATATTTTTGTAGTTTTTATAGTGATGGAATCTTTTGGTCAAAACAAATAAATTATTGCTCCAATAGAAACATAGAATTTAATTTTATTCACATGGTGACCTCAAGGGTCAAGGGTGTTTTGGAATTTATTGAAAACTTTTTCTCTTCATTTAAAAACTTTGTTAAATAATGCCACAATGATCATGGAAGGTATTCAAGAATTGTTGATATCAATATGTGAAGAAAATTAAACTTTATGTTTGTACTGGAGCAATTATTTATTTATTTTGTCGAAAAAAAAAAAGTTTGACATGAATGCAAGAACACTGACATTTTCTCGCGTACCCTTTCATTCCACCTTAACAGCCGACTAGAACAGAAATAAATCTGCTAAGACTGCCTAAATTTAGCCAGAAAATATCCATTCTATTGGGCATATGAACCAAGGCATCGGTCCAGTCTTGTCTGGTTCGTAGCTGGGGCTACAATTTCGTCACTGAAGTTATGTTATACTGCCTCTATATGTCTCTACTTACCTTATCTTTATCCCACTAAAGTAAATATGCAAATATCCCGGAAGAGAGATACTCGCAGATAGCTGTTTCAGTGGCCACACGGTTCAAGGAGTCACTCTCGTATTATACTAGACTGCCGACGACAGGGAGATCGTGGTTTAAATCCCGGTCGGGTTTACTGATATTGGTGGTTCATCCCAAATGGTTTTCCCCCTCTCCTCCATGCAAATGCGAGTACACTTTCTTTGGATTGAAACTTCCTCATTTCTAACTCATTGGTAGATATGCGAATAGCCTCAACAATTAGTAAGACGTGGTGCTAAGAAAAATAGTTTGTCACATAGCAACAGAAAAGTTAAAATAAAATAAAATAGAAGGTCCTGACGTTTTATCTTCCACAGACTGTACGTCTCCCTAGGTTTCTCCATCCTTTTCCAACATGTTACTATGCAGTGCGCCTGTTTTACATTTCAACCGGGAGTACAAACATGGCGTATAAAACCCGTCAATTCTACAACCATCAATATCACGGCGGAGTAACAACACACTAGTCTCAACCACTTCCCTCCAAAAAACAGGGGTAACGACGAACAATTGGGGGTGCACTTACAAATTATACACATTTCATATTGACGAGAGAAAGAGATAAAGAGCCTTTTAATCATTTGTAATTCATGCACGAGCATGGGGAGTGGATTAAATGGGGGGAAAACTAATGAATTATTTAATTCAATTGCTTTGTCCTGCAAATCGAGGTGAATTGCGTGCACAGCTTTGTGGTCTGGTTGTATAACTCGAGAGCTTTATTATTTTATTTTTGTACGTTATATAAATAAAATTATTTGTGACAAAAATAAAATAGGTTCATGATTATAAAAGTCAGCTTTGTAATTAATTTAATTGCTTCTTTAATTTAACACATTCATCTACTTCAGTATAAATAAATATATAATGGTTCGTTTCATTAGACAGCCCTCGACTCACAAATCGATTTAAATGATTAAACAGCGCGGAAAGAGATTTAGTTTTGTTTGAGTGATAGTTTTAGTTTTAGTTTAACTTTTCAGTTTCCCCTTAGCTCCCCACTAAAACCTCACTCACGGTCTCACGTGATTACTTAGTCAAATGGAGATGCAGTTCTCTTCGCAAGAAAATGTTGCCATTATGGTGGGATGAAAGAGTACGTGAATTTATGTATGTTTTTAGTTTACATATAAAAAAAAATAAAAAATACTAGAAAGGGGTTGAATCCAATATTTCTCAAATACAACTCTCTTATAAATAACCTTAGATTTTTTTCGAATTAAGAATTCGAATTTGAATCCATCAATCCTTAAAAATGATTTTTGTTGTTGTTGCTAAAGTGAAAATATTAAAATGGAAAAATATTTAAGATCGAATAAAAATTAACCTGTTTGAACCTTTTTGATGTCACATATAAATTATATTTCCTTTGTCATGTATATTACGACATAACTAACAAAGAGAAAATTTTTCGATAAAATTCTTTCTCACTATCTTACAGATATAGAAAGTATTGTGATAGTAAAAACAAATCGATTCCGAGATTTTAATTAATCTCGACGTTTCATGACCCCCCCGAATAAAAATAATAATTTTGAATTACCATATGTCTGTACCTCCGACTAGAGCCTAAAATATTTGACCATTTGGGCTAAGACCTGGTATCTAGGGTTTTCATTAGGTTACCCTGAAATTTAGGGTAGTTTACTATATGGCAGAAAGAGAAAAAGTAGATTTTCTCAATATTCCTGAAAAATGAATTTAAGGGCTCCGGTCTGATGAGTAAATTATCTTTTTTTATCACACCTACAAAACTTTTGAGTTATTAAATTGATTATCATTGAAAATATGTAGATTTATATATTATACAAACCTTTTATAAGAAACATATTTTTATAAAACTAATAACTTTAAATTTATATGCTAATATCTATATACATTAACTTTTAGAAAACTAAAGGTAAAGTATTGCGACCGTAAAAAAAATCTAAAGTGAAATTTTGTTGGATGTCAACGTCTTAAGAACCCCCGAACCCTAAAAAGTGGTTTTTGCAATGCTGTCTGTCTTTGTGTCTTTTTAACCATAAAATAAATAATAGTTTAATAAAAAGCAAACAAAGAAAAAATATATTCTCAAAATCGGCTCTAACGATTTTGATTAAAATTAATAGCTAGGAGTTGATTAAAATTATAAATAAACTGGCTATGTTAATTTTCACAAAAAAATGATATTTAGGGTACTTTACAAAAGTGGATATTTCCATATCTCATCAGCTATTTGAGATACTTAATAGCGTATCATTGCAAAATTGTAGTACTATTGAAAATACATTTTTTTATGAAAAGTATTTTTATAAAACTAACAGTTTCTGAAATATTAGCAAATATATTAATACAGTTTTGTGACCTTTAGTTGTAAAGAGATACTACTTAAGTCTTAACACAATAATTCTGTAATGCCATAGAGTAATTAAATATAAGCAAGTCTTTCAAAAAATTGTTATTTTTTCTTTAAGCTTTTAGGAGAAATGATTGTACAATATTGATCTATTTCCTTCATTTTAGAATCAATAGTCGATTTTTTTTGTAAAAATTTATAAATGAGGAATGGAATAGCAATGCGATTACCTGAAGTTGAACAACACCTATTAAAATGCTTAAATTTTTACCAGAAGTCGAAATTATAATACGAAGTGTTGAACCTTGTAAACCTAAAATCTAATTTTTGTATTGGTCCAAACATACAGATGAGGACATTAATTCTTTAAAAATTAGTATTATAAAATTTATAACCGGAACTCAAAAAATGTTTTACGTAAATATGGTGCAATTTATTATTGAGTTTGCTAGTGTATCTTATTTCGTTTCACATATATTACTACTTAGAATAAATATCTTCGTTTCTAAATAATAGAGCGAGAAAGTTCATGCCGAGTTCCGTAACATTTATTTGTTATTTTGTCATTCTCCTAGCACATGTATATATAATTTATTTCACCAATTGCTTAAAATGTGTATATCAAGTCTAGGTATTTATAAATAATGTATTGGAGATATTTTTTGGTGAGTTTTAATAATTTTAAATTTCTAGCATAACATGGAGTTCAAGGAATCCCCGATTCGAGCGAACAATCTCTATAATTCTTTTTCAAATAATAATTTTAAATTTTTTGTTGAATATTTGACATGACAATAGTAACGTTTGATGAGAAGATTTTAAAATAAAAAGGAAACGACCTTGTCAAATTCCACAATTCCCACGACAAATATTCAAGAAACGTCTATATTACTATAAGTGACTAGTTGAAATAAATTTTTGTGCTGAATCAATATTTTATTTGTTTTATACAGAGTTTTTTTTGTTATAAACCAACAAAAATGTGATTCCTTACAGCGACACTTTCTTTTACCATCGCGTTTTACTATTTGTTATGTTTATACGCATACATTATAATTAGGGGTTTGGGATGAGGAAGGAAGTATTTTAAAGTTAATCTACCATTATTTGTGCAGTTAAATATCCTCTAAATTCTACCTTAATCACGCCTAAGCCGTTAGAGTAATTAAATCCATATAGCTCGGAAGATTGGTAGGGTGCAGGACAACGACTATATATATTAAGTCATGTAGTCGAGCCTAAGGATCATCCTACGTCTAGATAATTATTCCTAGAGAATATCCACATTGACACGGTATTCCAATCGATACGGACCAACATTTCAAATCAACGCTGACTACAATAGGACCATAGGCACTGGATTGGAAGGGCCCAATGTTTATTGGTACGTCCCTAACTATGAAACACTGAGGGAAAAGGGATGAGAGGGGGTATTGTAGTGGTCTAGCGTAATGGCCCCCACTATTATCATTTGCGGCCGTCGTATGTAGACTATTGTGGTGTTTCCACTGGATGGCACCAAGGGAATTCAATCGGCAGTTTCAATTTGAGGAGACGGGGGGAGGGGGAGGGGGGCTTTGGCAGGGGTATGGAAGAACGCGTTATACGTTTTAGAAAATTGAATAAATTGATGTGGTCAGACTGTACGAGTGTTGAAATTGGTTAGTTCCTAAATAATTGGAACATTCATTAAGCCTTTTAAATTAATGTTTCACTTAACATTACCCCTCTTCTTTTTCCCTGGCAGCTCTCATATCGTTTGAAAATTTCATGATTTCATCCTGCCATTGGTTTACTCTAGTCTATTTTTTTATGGTGTGGCCAATCTCTAATTTGAATTCATTCAACCAAGCGTCTCCTACTTCCTAATTTTCTGTAATCATTAGGCCCAATATTGAATCGCATCTTTTTCAAAATTAGTTCAAAAATTTAAAGTTTAAATGTAAAATAGGAGTTTCTAAACTTCTAGTTATTTAAATGATTTTGGCAAGTTATAATCTAGTTTCAAATAATCTTAAAATCATCAAAATGGTAATAACATTTAAATGTTCCTTATCACTGAGGGTTGCATAATATATAGATAATAAAACTGTTTCTTACTAATAAATATACGTTTTACGAACCAAGCGAAGAACTATCTAATATGTACAGTACTCATTAACAAATGTAAAATAAAATTTCTTTCAAAAGAAAAGTATAATTTATATATTTTTTTACAAAAATCTATAATTACTATACGTACTAAACCATTTATTAATTATGAAAGTTTAAAACGGTGATTTTTCTGTAAATTATCTAATATTATGTTGTGGACTTAAATTTTTAATAAACCTTAGTTCGTGAGAGTTATCTTGGTGGAATAATCTAATAATTATTAAACCAATATGATTACACATATTGTGTTATTTGTTTATTAATTAATTCAAAATCATTTTAAATAGTATTGATCTTAAAAATTCTGAAAATACTACAATATTTGAGTAAAGTGACAATGTATTTTATCATACTTTGTCTTTTAGTTTGAACATTCAATACAAGGGCTATCAATGACTTAATCGCAGAGAAGGAAGTATTAAGGTTAAATATATGCAATGACACTGTAAAAGAGTAAAACGATGATTTGAAAACTACAGGATAAAACACACCCCGTGACCTCAGCTGGGATTTTAACCCCAACTTATTCATCAGCAGTGTACAAGTGGGAGGAAAATATATTTTATGATTTTTTATAAATTTTTAAAATTATTAATTACCAAACAAAGTTTGATTTTGCTGATGATTAATTATTATTGCAATTTTAGAAAATCCACTTGTCTTGGGAACTTGATAGGTTTAGTAAATTCCTAAAATAATACAATAAGCTGAGTTGGCGTAGATGGGTATTTATAATTTTGTCAAAAAAAAGTATCTTTATATTATCATTATTTATATTTTTGACGTAAGAGATAACCATTTATACACAAGTATAGTCCTCCTATGCCTTGCATGGGTGAATATGCAGGCTAGGACGTTAACCAAGTACGGTATTTTTTCTGAGATCAAATCCTAGCCGAGTATAACGAATATAGTTTTTTTTAATGGGTTTACTCTCTCCAATCACTCAAGTGTGTGTATATTTTATAGGAAATTCAATCTTTCTCATCTCAACGGCACTAGTGTAAATATCCTGGATGCCTATTAATACACAGTGCATATAATAAAAGACGTGTAATGAAAATATAACTTCTAACTTAAATAATAATAATAATATATATACAATAATAATCACAAGATATCCACAATTATTTTTACAAACATATATAGCAAGAGAAAGATGAGCTTCACCTAATAAAAGTGCTATTGCTAACATTTCAACACAGATTCACAATATACATCATGAATACTACTTATGTAAATGAACTTTGTTAAAACACGCTAGGAATAGTTCATTGTTTTATATAGATGTGCAAAATATAGGTTACGAGAACAATAATTTGTCAAGATGTATGTTCATGCATGCTCCCCCATTAAATTAGCAGCTGGAATTGATAAGAGATTCCATTACATTCACCCTCCAGTTCAAATGTTAACCACTTCTTAGCACGCCACACAAAGGGTTGAGAAAAAGGGAGAGAGTAAGCCAGTAGGGGTGGGGGCGCTATGGTGCCTATGGAAACACAGTTAGAACAAAAAATATAATAAAAAAATGGTATGGAACTCCGCACCGACTTGCTTTAAAATGGAGATGTTTACTCAAAACTCGTAATATATGTGAAACGAAATAAAATACACTAGCAAACCCAAGCATAAATTGCACTATACTTATGTACAACTTTTTTTTTTCAGTCCTGGTTTTAAATTTTATAATTTGGTTTTTAAATAATTAATGCCCTCAATTGTATGTTTGGACCGATAAAAAAAGGCCAATGTTGAGTCCACAAGGAAGTATTAAAATTTCAACTTCCGGATACATTTTAGACATTTTATTAGGTGTTGCAAATCTTCATGCCATCGCATTGCTATTAAATTCCTCATTTATAAATTTTGACCAATAACAAATGTAAATATTGACTATTGAGTCTAAAATTGAGATAGATAATTGTTGTACAAACATTTATTTTAAGAGGTTTAAGGAAAAACAACATAGTCTTTTAGTGACTTACTTATATTTAATTACGCTATGGCATAGGATAATTATTGCGTTAAAACTTAAGTAGTATCTCTTTACAACTAAAGCTCACAAAATTGTATGAATATATTTGCCATTATCTCAGAAACTGTTGGATTTATAAAAATATATTTCATATAAAGGTTTTTAATTTTTAATAGTATTACAATCTTTCAATGATAAGTTATTTAGTATCTCAAATAGTAGTGGAGATACGGAAGTTTTTTCTTCTGTAAAGTACCCTAAAATTAATTTTCATGATAAAATGAAAATACCCAGTTTATTCATAATCTTAATCAACACCTAGATACGAATTTTAATTCAAATCATGAGAGTCGATTTTGAGAAAAGAGATTTTTCTCTTTTAGCCCTTTCTTAAACTACTCTTAATTTTAAGTTTTAACAGACATACAGAGAGACGTCATTGCAAAGACCACTTTTTATGGTTTGGGGTGTCTTGAGACATTGACATCTTTCAACGTTTCAGACTAGATTTTCTTCTGCGGTTGCAATACTTTTACCATTTGTGTTCGAAAGTTAAAATATATGTATATTTACGTATAGCTTTAAAGTTATTGGTTTTATAAAATTATGCTTCCTATAAAGTATTTGTGTTACAAAGTGACCTACATATTTGTAACGATAAATAATTTTATATCTCAAATCGTTTAGTAGATATTATAAAAAAATAATTTACGCATCGGACCGGAGCCCTTAAAGTCATTTTGCCAAAATATTGAGAAAAGCCATTTTGTTTGGAATATTTTAGAAATTAAATTTAATCAAAATTGTTAGAGCAGATGTTGAGAAAATAGACTTTTTCTCTTTTTGTCCTTTAGTAAATTACCCTCAATTTTAGGGTTGGATATCAAATACCAAAAACCCCTTGGCGCAACCCTATGAAAACCCTAAATACCAAGGTTTAGACCGATCGATAAAATAGTTTAGGCTCTAGTTGGAGGTACAGACAAACAGACGTAAATTAAAAATAACTTTTTCGGATTCAGGGAGTCATGAAACGTTAAGATTCATCAAAATCTTGAGTTCGATTTTTTTTTGACAATCACAATACTTTCTCTACCTGTAAGATAGAGAGAAAGTAAAAATTATAGTTCGATGCTAGAATTTAACTTGGAACCTTTGGTATGCAAGCCATTTTACAACTATTGAGATACCAGGGTAGATTGTCAGTAAAATGACCGTGACAAAAGTTATATAACTGTATTAATAGTCTATAAATGGTTAACGTTAATTTTGGCCTTTTTTGACAGTTCAATAGTTTCTAAAAAGTAATTCAATATTCATCCACCTCGCTAATGTTTTTTGTGTCAATTTAAATTAGTAGTTAGAAGTGACCGGATATATCCATGAAACAGATGAACTGAGAATAGCTTTTAGTGACAGTAAAAAAAGACAAAATTTAAAGTATCATTTTATCACTGCATCTTACCACCTGTTCAGGTTATACGGCATACGCATATATGATCATTTATCTAATAGTGTATAGATAAGGAAGGAAACATTTTAGTGAGGTAGTATTATAAATTTTCACTGAATAAAAGTGGGAAATTATTTAGGAAACTCCCCTGTTACGTCATCGGCAGGCCAGTCTAAGTCGAGAGAGACTTTAGACTATTCGGCCACTGAATCAAATAAGTTTTGAAGTGAACGATTTACAAACTCTTAATTAAGAATCCATCTTAAGGTAGATTAATTGGGATATCATTATTCACTATTGCTTTAAAACAGAAACCTCATCTAAGTGAAGGTTCCCCTAAATATTCACTCGACCACATTTAAATTTGGATTGATGAATAAGTTTTTTTTTTAAGTTTTCAAAAATGTTTTTTTTTTAATGTGGTAAAATGATTTGGTCCTGTTTTCAATTTTTATGGACCAAAGAAAATCGCAACACGTAGTGGATGTCTAGTTCAATAAAATATTAGTTACCTAAGTTATTTGAGGGGTAAGAATGGTTTACAAGTTGGGGATGTAGCGAATGCGAGCTAAGGGCAATGGTTTTGCGGTTTTTATAGCTAAACTTTTTTTTTTGCCAAAATAAATGATATATTTCTCCATTAGAAACACAATAATTTAATTATTTTATTTGCGTGGTGATACCAGTAAATCTTAAATGTATGCAAAGGGTGCGCTGTGATGTAATTACAGCTTTTTTTTTATCTTCATTTAAAGAATTTTATCATCTAATGTCAACATGCTCATGACAGATATTCAACAAATGTTGATATCACCATGTGAAGAAAATAAAAACTTTTATTGAAGCAATATTTGATTTATTTTAGCCCAAAAAAATGGTTCGCTATAAAAATGGCATAAACTCAAGCCTAGACCTGGCAAGTATCATGCGAACAAGTGTTATGATAGAGGCTTAGTTTCCACTCTTATCTCGCCTGTGTTCGAAGTAAATGCCGGACCTGCTGAATACTGCAGTGCGAGGGATAAAATTGAAATTGCATGCAGGGATGATAGTAGAGGGAGAGGCGGGTTAGGGGGGAAGAAAGTCAAAGGGGGGGGGAAGGGTGGAAGCGAGGAAACTTGAAGCTGAGGGAGTAGAGGAAAGGGATACTTTCCTATGGAAAAAGTCCAGAATAATTTAAAGTTTTACGAGGGGAGCACTAAAAAATTGTTGCTTGATATATTATTGTTGGCAATATTTTTTTCACTTAAATAAATAAATTTATTTATTCACTTCAAGTGGAAAAATATGAGTTTTTATACCAAATTTGTTATTTAACGATGGTAAATTCTCGGCAAAACCTTCATAGAGCTTTATATATAAATATATATAGTATACATATCTAAATATATACTTAATGCAATATTAGTAAATCATAATCATCTTATATAATTGTTTATCTAAATATATAAAAACAAATAAAACTATTTTAAATCTGTTCTATATTCTCTCGCAATTTCATATATAAATTACGTTAGAGAATTAACGTAATTAAGACATATTTTTAATATTTGTATCTGTAAGTTGATACTTATATAGCTCATAGAAATATATTCAAAATAAATACACGTTACTACTATCATAATTAATTTTAGTGTATTTCAACTATATTTTAAATTATAAAAGGTGAATAACTTATATATTATATTAATTGATATTGTAAAAACATCATGAACAATGTCACTTAAATTTAAAAATATATTTATTTAGTGCGAGTTTATAAGTCTCTGGTATAAAATTGCAACATAAAATACACACACCGTTTTATATATTAAATAAATCTATTTTCATGCTTTCATTTAAACACGATTAATGATTTTTTAACTTCATCAATCCATTCTCTGCTATATACAAATCTGTTACAAATATTTGAAGTAAGTTTATAAACCACGTTTATAAAACAAATAAAACAAATTCTTTCCCTGAAAAAAAATCCATTCCCACATTCACAGTTTACAAGTGTTTACGGTACTAAATCACACAGTGCTGGAAACATAATTAATTTCGTAATGTTGAATCCACGAACACGTGGATTTTAGCCGAGTGGTGTTGGGATTAAGGAGGGTTTGAGGAGGGGGGGCGAAGGATCTATTTGTTCACCCTCCATGCAAAGTGAAAACTCCAATCCACACCAGAAGCCTACCCTAATCTCTACGTGTCAAAATTCTGTCCTCGCTCGGTGTCAGCGCTGTTGAGCCTCGCTATGAATTATAGAGCACGCACGGGTGTAAGGGCAAGGGGTGTGGGGGGGATGGGTAATATGTGTGCGTGTGTGAGTGCATAGCATACGTGTATATGTGTTCAAGAGCTGATCGCGCTCGGTCCCATTGTAAGCGTATGCCCACCCCTCCCTCCTCACCCTTACTCATACTCCAAGGTTTGTGGCAAGTCGTGGCGCAATTGTTCGTGGGTTCAAGGGAATTGGAATTTTCCCCCGAAAAGTCTGGGTCTGTCATTTATAATATGTTTAATAAAACATGCTTTTCACATTTCTATTCTTCTATTTAAAAAACTACCCGCCTCGGTGGCGTAGTTGTCTAACGCGCTAGTCGTGTTGGGCTCGACTGCCGAGGACGGGAAGATCGAGGTTCGAACCTCAGTTGGGTGAACTGGGGGTGATTTTTTTCTAAATGGTTTTCTACTCTCCCTCCACGCAATTACGGGTTTACTTCCTCTAATTCACCCTTCCCAATTCCTAATCCATTAGCGTAATTAGTACGCAAAGCGTATAACCCGAACAGATAGTAAGACGCAGTGCTGAATAATAATACATAAAGTATTAAAAAACTTAATGATATTCAAGAAATCGGGTTTTACTTTTTACTAACAATGTAAGGTTGAATCGGCAACGCAAATAAAATATTGTTAATATTTTCTAGTAATATTTGACAACCTCATAACCTCCAGGCAGATTATTGTATACTTCCCCATCAAAGTGTTTTTGACCCACATGGTTCTTAATGATTGGTAATTGTGAGGATTTAGCTATCAACGGTGTCCCAGATATTGTAGTTAAAGTGAGCACTTTCCTTTGATCTACATTATCCAACTGGAAACTGAATTATTTGGGCCTATATTTAAGATAGAAGTAATTTTGATATAACCAATATGTATTATACGAACGATTGATTAATACTGTGTAGATATATGCAATATGTACAACATCTTCTATACAATGATTTTTCCTAATACATTTGGCCTAACCCTAACGCTAATGTGCCCATTGAGCTCTAGATAATTTTTAACTGGATCGTGGGGCAAAAACCTGATATATTTAGTAAATAGCTTTGTGACCATCAGCTAAAATCAAAACAGGATCCCCGGGATCTGTGATTGGCCAATCAAAAGACTAAAGAACTTGGGCAAACCCTTAACCTCTTAATCATTACATTATTGTGTGTTTATCTATACATTATAATATTAAAAAATTTGCCACAAACATCGAAAATGGAACGAGAAATATATATTAGCAAACAAATAAAGAAGAGGCATGAGGATTAACACAATATCATGAAACTGGACCCATTGATGGAATATTCCCAAAGGCCATGCTTTGGACAAACCACCTACCACATCCACCTCCAACCACAATGTTGTATTGCCGGGAGCAGTCATTACAAAACCACAGCCCAGACAAAACCACCTCAAAGCACTCTCTTGAAATTACGAAGAATTGTATACACAGTATTTCACGCTTGGTTTGGTTCTAGACTACTAATAATCACAATCCAATTACACTTGAAGCGTGAGACTAATACTATATACTCGTATGATGGTGTTTAATATAGACCTACTTAACACAGTCATATAAGATACATATGCTGACTTAATATATCATAGCCCACTTATCAGAGAATATTTGAAAATATGAAATTAAAAAAAAATTGGTGGTGGATTAGGTGGAGGATGGAAGAGAGAATAAATTTTCGCACCTTTAAGAATCTTGCCTGAAACAGAGGTACATGCACGTCTACAATTTTTGGCACACTTAGATTATATTATAAGCTTGTTGATACCATTTGATTTAAAATTGAATATTCTAAAGGACCAACCAACATTGTACTAATGTTTTTTTTATAAAAACTCAGATAAACATTTGTAGTGAAATAGGTATAGAGAAGATGAACTAACCTTTTTATTATACCCAGAAAAACATCTATTAGTATCCAGTGAGGGACTTTTGTCCTTATTATTCTGACTCTGATCAATTATGAAACCCTATCCCCCCTCTTCCCCTGAAGCCCTTCTACCTGTTAAGCTGACGCAAGCATATTCCCCACCACTGCCCATGAGAACCTGTCTTCCTAGTTACGATAGTTGAAGGGTGTAGAGAGGGTGAAGGGAGGGGGTTTCTGTGTAAACAAAGGGAGACATAATGTCGCTGAGAATATCCTCAGGAATAGACTCTGGAGCCCCGGCCAATGACACAATATTAAGACAATGGCAACAGTGTGCGTGGAAACTACAGCCTTGGGACTAGCAAAATGGTGAGACGCTTGTACGACTTTATCAAGAGCTGGTGGGACAAAACAATATTTGCAGATAAGTTCTACTAAAAAAATTATATATAAACACAAAAATACATTTCTACACAAATATCTGCGTAATCATAATATAAACAGCACGTTTAAAACGTATAATTTTTATTATTTTCAATGAGGTTTAATCACGAACTTTATAAATATATAGCAGCTTACATAACAACAGTACCAAGAAAGTGGCATAATCCATGACAGTAAAAATCATACAAAGTATTCATCCATAGGTCTCGAGACGATATTTTATTAAATAGATAGCTTCACATCACCTTCTATTAATAGTAAATATTTCCTTAATTCGAACAAAGTCCATCGCCTAAACCAGTGAACAACAATATAAGGATAGAAGCATCATTTGTATTTTTCTAAATGTAACTATATATTAATTTATATAAATTTGTTGACTAGCGTAAAATGTATCTAAATTATAACTTGATATGCCATGCCATTAAAGAAATATGGTAATTAAAGTATATATATATATACTTTTTTAGATTTTGAATGTTCACTATGACACAAAAGGTTGGTATTGTAACCTTTACCAATTTTATAAGGCTATTCCTTCCCTCAAATTATTATAATGTGTGCTCCGTCACACGACAGGTCTTATCCATTTATCAGTGAACTTGGACCACCAATTCTCTCTGTTCTCTGCCTCCTCCTTCAGCTACCAGAATTGTGTTCTTTCCTTCAATCATCTGATATTTGAGCCCTCCTTCTTCCTAAGCTCCTCTTTTCCTCAACCTTTCCTTCTAAGATGTCGTACAGAAGACAGAATCAGTCAATACCATTTGGGTGAGAGTGTAAGGGACGTGAGTCAAGGGCCGTGGTTTTGCAGATTTCTTTTTATCAAAACATTTTGGCCAAAAGATATAGAAAATTTCGATATTACAAACATAGAGTGTAGTTTTATTTACATGTTGATCCAAACAGTTCTTGAATAATTGTCAAGTGGGTCTTGGAATAATTTAATTACAACTTTTTTTTCATTTTAAAAATTTCTTAATCAAATGATAATATGGTCATGGTAGATATTCAAGAATTGTTGTTATCACCATGTGAAGAAGGTAAAACTCCCGTTGAAGCAATAATTTATTTATTTAAAAAAAAGTTTTTTTTTTGTAAAAACTACAAAAACACTATTCTTAGTACAAGTTCCTTACACTCTCCCAACTTTAAAATAACTAAAAAATAAAAACCCTGGTATTAAACTTTTATGCAATACGCCCTACAATACTGTAATGCATATTGTGCAGCCTACAACTGCAAGGGGATCACTTGATCGAAATATTCATAGATACAGTTTCATTCAATCTTTGTTTTGAATCCGGAACTTTCGATGGCTGTTACAAGCTAGAATGGAACTTGTTATAAAATCATTAGAATGGCTTTACACAACTTGTGTTTTAGAAATGTAATAGCTAATCAATATGTTTATTATTTTAAACGGTTTTAGTTAAATATTAATTTGTTGACAATTGTTTTTTGTGCCAAAAAGTTTAACTTTAATTGAAATATTTTATATTATGCAATTTACAAAAAACAGTTTGGCACTATACCCCCCACTTCACTCCCACCCAAAAAAAAAGATATTCAACCAAAGCTAAAAACAATGAAACGTTAAAATAAAACAAATAAGGGTTCAAAAACATATCCTGGCTGTAATAAAAACAAACGAGGTTATTTTTTTCTCTGAAATATCACAAACATAGTGCGTAGGAAATGAAGTCACTTGACAATATCGTGTGCATGTCATAGAAATATCACACTTCAGCTAGACTAACGCCCACCTAACAATAATGGGCTGGTAACATACAATTTAGTACGATACACATCAACATAAATTGGCAACACTGCATGATGTATCATTACAATAGCTTGGTTTATAAAGTCGTAGCCTCACAATGGAGGAAAACATTATTAATACATTGAAAAGTAGGTTTATCTTTCATTTTGAATAACAAGATACACTTGGAATTGATAAAGAATATACATAAATAAATTAACTGTATCATTTTACATATTGTAAAACATATTTTTATAACGAAAATAACTTCGGGAATGGAGTTTATTATTTAATTTAAAATATATAATAAAACATATACAACCATGCTATAAAATACATAAATATATATTGTTGATATAATTTTAACATTACATATCAGTATCAGTGGGCAAGCGGACTAGATGTCAAGCTCATTTATTTTGGTTTGCGGTGACACATGTCAATGCTATATCCCGGATAGTATTCGTAAGGTCTCTCCCGCGGTTTTCTACTTTCAGCTCAAATAAAATACGGATGTACTTCCATTAAATTACTTATTTCTCAGCTTAATGATATTGGCTTAGCGTATATATATACTTACAGGTTGTTTGGAAGCGCATGACCCCAACTGCACATATAGCTTGTTTAGACCAAAAGTAATACAAATTCCCTATACACTTACATCTGGATAACTATTATAAAACCATTAAATAGTTTTCAAAGTTCCGACGTACAAAGCCGGGAGAGCAAAGCTGTCAAGCATGCGTGTACAACAGGTTGCATAGGGGTTAGGCGCGTCACACTGCACATGTAATGATGGCAAGAACTTTCTGTGATGTAGGACCGTTTATAATGACCCTCAGAACGTATTCACATTTCTAAATGGACTGGTGTGTTGTTTACTATTAATTGTGCCATGTTATACTGCCGTTATAAAAAAATGACAAGGTGTGTAGTGCCGTACGCCTAACTACTATTCAACCTGTTTTACACGCATGCTTGCATAGCTTTGCTTTCCCAGTGCTGTACGCCAAAAATGTTAACACAATTTAATGGTATTAACATAGTTTTCCAAATGTAAGTGTATAGGGATTTTGTATTACTTTTGATTCAAAAAAACTAAATGTGAAGTTGGTTATATGAGTTTCTGAACACCCTATATATAAATATTGATTAATTTATTAAAATAAACTCCATAATGTGAGCCTATAAGGGAGATATACCGACCGAGTGGGCGCCACCATTAGCGATGATAATGCCTACATTTGCGGATACAGGCTGTCATGTGGTCAGCACAACGAGCCTTCCTACCGTTAATCTCAGTTTTTAGACTGTACTTCTACCTACCTCTTTATTCAAGTATCTCCTTTGTCCTCACGAGGCTGAGTTTCAACCCCATTCTAGAGCCACTGCTTCACATGTACATATTTGGAAGCGCTGGGGATTGAAATTAAGACCTCTGGATGGATATATATATATATATATATATAAACAGATCGGGAAGTGAAACTCGATGAAAAATATAAGTAGAAATCTTACACCGTCCATAAAAATCAAATTCCTTGATAATAAAAATCAAATGTAGACCCATTATTAAATTATTTCTTAATTAAATATAACATTATTCTTAATTCCATACTGTGCCCAGTTTAAAACATTAAACTATTACTTCAACAAAATGGTAAAGTCATAGAACCTAATAATAGTTTTAGGAGACATTGGAAGGGCGGATTTGACAAACAAATAGATTTCGTCGAAGCAATTTAATTTCAAATTAATATTAATAAGACCATTTTTCGCGAGGATGTTTTAAACCATGTGGGAGCTAAAAGTGATCATATCGCCCTTATATATAACTAGTAATTCCTTTAACCTAAATTGATTTCCCATCTTACGGCGACCTTAGTCCACCTCACTTGGGATTCAAACAATAAGTTTCTCAAAAGGGGTCAGCCATAGAATTAATCTAAGTTTTCAAGATCTCAATACTGGTATTCATTGTAAATATAAAATGAAAAATATATAATCTATTGGGACTATTATAGTAGGTGTAATAAGCGGAAGGTTTCGTTAATTAGTAATTTATGTATAGCCTAGTTAGGGTCGGTCTTTTTACTACCGAATAAATATTACTAGCAGGAGGTTAAAGTTAGCTACCAGATAAGGGCTATCAGCCATTATAATATTTTACGCATAATTTGAACTGAATTTATCTGCCGAATCTGTTTGATTAATATATGTCAATATATAAAACGCAAGTTTAGTACTGTTTTTACCAGTATTCGTATGCGTATAACCTAGCTAGTAGCTACAACTCTTAACATTTGTTAAATAATGGTGGCTAAACGAGTGCGAGTAAACAGATGACGTCACGTGGGCGCAGAAGCTAGGCTGTCTTGCAAGTATTAATTTCGGTGTCTGCCAAATTGTGGTCAATAGTTTTGTACAACGTTTACAAAATTTCATTTATTGTACTCACATTTAAATAATTGGTTCTTATTTAACTTTAACTCTACGAATAGTGTGTCAGTTTTATAAAAGTGTGAATTAAGTGTTCTAACTTTATAAGCGTATAACCTGAACGGATAGTTAGACATGGTGCTAAGAATGTTTATTCTAACTTTATATATAGTTATAACCTAGGTCTGTGTCTACTAAACACGTGAACCAAGATTTTATCCTAAAACAGATTCTGATAGACGAAACCTCATGAAAAACAACGCGTCACTATGGCAACACCCATTTTAACTTTCAGATAAAAGTTATCAAGTACTTAAACCTCCTGATAAAAATGTGATGGATAAATACATTTTATCTGGCAGATAAATGCTACCTGGCTGTCATAAGACTCACTTTTAACTTATCGACCAGATATAAATATTTATCGGCCAGATTAATATTTATCCACGAATTATAAGTCATAAGACTGGCCCTTACTAGTTTAGAAATAAACCAACTAAGTAATATTCCCGGTAAATAACGCCAAGGTGAGTTCGTCATCAGTTACGAAACAATTTGACCTTAAAGCCCAAGATTCTCCCCACCCAACCCATTTACCCTCCTCTTCTACAAACACTGCTTAGAGCTACACTCCGCTAAACAAAGAGATTACACAAAGGATAACATCTACACACGAGAGCTCCATTTGACTTCAAATAATGACTAACCACGTGTGGATTACTTTCAACTCTTTCTTCACATATTTCACAGGAAACCAATGTTTGCGACGTGGGGTGAAGTCTCTCTCCGCAGTAACGTGGCACTTGAGGGGGATAAACTTTTGCTGAGCCTTCAGGGCTAGAGAGACTTCATTAGGTTGAGTCAGACGGTGGATAACTTATACGCAACATCATCACCAAGTTAATCTGCTGTGGGATACACTGAGAGTAAGGAGAGAGTATTTCTCTTAGTGCCACGTATACAATTTCAGTTCAACTATACCAAACGACAAAGTGAAGTCCCTACCTTTCTCTACAAACAGCCCTTTGGCATTCGTCTCTACCTACCTTTGTGAATAAATCTCTAACACATTTTTAATTTCTCGCTACCCTACAGGTATAGAAATTATTGTGATCGTAAAAAAAAAAAAAAACTAGCTCAAGATTTATATTTATGCCGACATTTCATTTTCCACCGAATACGAAAAATTGCTTTTCACAAAGCCATCAGTCTGTACCTAGGGCTTGAGTCTACATTACTATGCCTATTGGGCTAAAACTTGGTATCTAGGGTTTTCATAGGATTTCCCCAAGGGGTTTTTGGAATTGGATATCTAACCCTAAAATTAAGGGTAGTTTCCTAACGGGCGAAAAGAGAAAAAGTATATTACATCAAAATCAGCTCTAACGATTTTGATTAAATTTGGTTTCTAAGATTTGATCATATTTTAAACCAAACTCTACTCTCAATTTTTCGTCAAAATGACTTTAAGGTTTCCGTACAGATGCGTAAATTATATATTTTTTTCATATCTTCGTAACTGTTTTAGATATGAAATGACTTATCATTGCAAATATGTAGGTTTATTTATAATACAAATATTTTAGATGAAATATATTTTTATAAAATCTATAGTTTTCAAGCTATACGAAAACATATATCTTTTTAACTTTTCCAACTTTTCTAACCCGAGATGTTGATAAATATCGAAATTTCATGACCCCCGATCCCTAAAAAGGGTTTTTTGCAATGCCGTTTTCTTTTTTGTCTGTTTAATCCTAGAATCAAGAAAAGTTTACCAAAGGATGAAAAGAGAATAATTTGATTTTATCAAAATCGGCTCTAGCAAATTTGATTAAAAATTTGTATCCAGGCGTTGATTCAGATTAAAAACAAAATTGCTATTTTAATTTTCTCATGAAAATTAATTTTGAGTGCTTTACAAAAGCGGAAATTTCCATAGCTCCACAAATATTTGAGAAACTAAATAATTTATTATTGCAAAATTGTAGTATTATTTAAAATTTAAAAAATAATCTGAAATACATATTTATAAGACCAATATTTTCTGAGATATCGGCAAATATTGTAATACAATTTTGTGAGCCTTAGTTGTACAAATACTCTACTTAAGTTAACGCATTAATTCTCTAATGATATAGAGTAAGTAAATAAGTAAGTCTCTCAAAATTAGATGTTCTTTTTCCTTTAATTTCTTAGGGGACATTTTTGTACAGCAATGATCTATTTATATAAATTTAGACTTAATAGTTAATACTTAAATTAATTTTACTGGTTAAAATTTAGAAATAAGAAATTTAATAACAATGTTATAGCCATAAAATGTGCAACCTCTAATGAAATGTCAACATTTTTAATTCTAATTCGAAATTTTAATACAAAATGTTGACCCTTGTGGACCAAATATCGATCTTTTTATTGAATCAAATATAAAAACGGAGACTTTAGTTCCTTAAAAATAAAACTATAAAATTTAAAATCGGGAGTAAGAAAAATGTTTTAAGTAATATAACGTAATTTTTGCTTGGGTTTGCTAGTGTAAACTATTTATTTTCACATAAATTACAAGTTTTGAGTAAATATATCAATTTTCAAATAATAGAGCAAGAAAGTCAGTGTGGAATTCCGTAACTTTTATTTTAAATTATCATTATCTTTAAATCTCTTTATGTGTTCGAATGGTCTTAGGCATCAATCACTCTCGCAATGACCTGAACTGCTGATGACGAGGAGATAAGGATTCAAATCATGCTTAGGTGTTTTGAGGATGATTTTACCCAAATGGTTATCCACTCTACCTTCGTGCTTCATGTAAATTAAAACTTCCTCATCCTTAGAATATTTTCGCAATTTGTTTATAATAGTAATCGTAATAACCCAACTAAAATTGAAACACAGTTATATATTAAAGGCATTTTTAACTGGCCTTTTCCACTGGCAAAAGAAAATTTTAACATATCTCGATGTTAAAAGGCCACCCAATCTTTAGAAAAATTCTAAAGTAAGATTTGAAAATTTATATCACCTAAAACTATGAGCATAGTCATAAAGGATTAAGGTTTAGAAGAACCAAAATAATCAATTGTGAATAATTTCTTAATTACATTTGTGGGATTGTAAATATAGGGTCAATCATGTATTAAATATAATAGTAAGTTTATCTAGGATATAATTATCTTACAAGCAACAGTTAACAATACTGTCATGCATTAATGTAATGGTAGAAGTAATGAGCGGGTTACAAATAGTTAATATGTCTTAGACCACGTAGACACCCATGTGGATGACAGTCATATGTGACTTTAAATGTAGTAAGGTGGATAGCTAGTGGTCGGGTGTTTATACATTACCATTTATAGTGAATGGGTGACCTGGTGGTCCAGGGGTAAGGTGTCGGGGTTCAATCCTAAGTCCCGGCACAGATTTATCAGATTACCAAACCCTTCCTTCACCTCTGACAAGAAAACTTATGAATGTGGGGAATGCCAGGTCTCCACCGTGGTTCGGATTCCACGTTAGACTGTAGGTCCTCCATTTCATCTCACAATCATCCTACCATTACACATTAGCGTAAGTGCGTATAACCCGCACGGGTAGTAAGACGCGATGCTAATAATAATAATAATAATAATAATAATAATAATAATAATAATTATAATAATAATAATATAGTGAATGGTTGATAAATCAATTACAAACTGTAAATAAAAGAAAATTACATTGTATCTAAAAAAAATGTTAAAATTGAGGAACAAACTATACATTTTGATCTTATTGTACGTTTGCTTTCCTGATTTACCGCTCTCCATTACCTCGTTTGGTGAAATGTTTACTTTTTGCGATGTTTGAGGTCATTATAGACGATCGTTCACCATTTGCTTGAATATACAATGTTAAGCCCAAATTGGGAATGATTACGTTAGCTGGGCCCTACATTTTCCCCAAGGAACACTATTCTAGGTGTAGTAAATTGAGAAATAGCTCCTTTTTCCTCTAAAACAAGGCCACTCACTGTAGTGAAATGCACCAATGTTTGTTCAGACTAAACAAATACTAGGTCAGGCAATGCAACGATTGGATGTTCTATCCCCTCACCCTCTAACTCCTCGTCACAACCCAAACTCTAAACCCCTTTATCGTTCTCTCTCTCTCTTTCATCTCACTTCTCTTTTCCTCTCTCATGGTTTGAAAACGTTCCAACCGGCTAAATCTGATGGGGCATCACAAGCACATCGGGTAATTGGAATAGTTGTGTAACTCCTCTTAGCCGTTGGGTGCTCCAAAAACTTGGCGCGCAAAGTGACCTTGGATTCGATTGAACCTTCCACCCATCGAGGAACGGGAATAAACCATCGGAGAATCTTACCATATTAGGGCCGTTATTGCGTGTATGTTGTGGCAGTAGTAAAATTTATAATGTTTACTGGGAGATTTCTGAACACATCGTTATACAAACACAAGAATCAGAGAAGGGGATATGCTACAAAGTAGGCCTAAGGGCCAGTTTCATAGTCAAATTTAGTACGCCTCAAGTGCGGCGCTACAATAAGTACATGACAACACCTACCTAAACAAGAATGGAATGGGCCAGTTTCCTATGCGAGAACGGCCCATTCCATTCGAGTTTAGGTAGGTGTCGTCATGTACTTAGTGTAGCGCCGCACTTGAGGCGTACTAAATTAGACTATGAAACTGGCCCTAAGTTAAATAGGGGGTTATGAACATTTCATAAAAGGTTGCTTTCTAAATCTTCTGATAGCTTATACAATTATTTTAATTCTGCTGACTATATATATATATATATATATATATATGAATATAGTATATATATATTTTTTTAAATTGCATTAATACTAAGAAATGGAGACCTGGTGGTCTAGGGGTAAGGTGCCAGACTTCTGTGCTAGCGGCCGGGGTTCAATCCTCGGTCCCAACACAAATTTATCTGATTACCAAACCCTTCCTTCACCTCTGACAATACATCTTGTGAATGTGGGGAATGCCAGGCCTCCACCGTGGTTCGGATTCCACGTTAAACTGTAGGTCCTCCATTTCATCTCACAATCACCCACCCTACCATTACACATTAGCGTAAGTGCGTATAACCCAAACGGGTAGTAAGACGTGGTGCTAATAATAATAATAATAATACATATGGTAAAATCTTCCTGCGTTTATGTTGTTATTATCATCATCAGCAGCAGCACCACGTCTTACTACCCGTTAGGGTTATACGCACTTACGCTAATGTGTAATGGTAGGGATGATTGTGAGATGAAAGTGGAGGACCTAAAGTTTAACGTGGAATCCGAACCACGGTGGAGGCCTAGAATTCTCCACATTCACAAGTTGTGATCAATACACTTCTTGTCAGAGGTGAAGGAAGGGTTTGTACTTAGATAAATCTGTGCCAAGACCGAGGAGTTTTTATTGTTTGTTAAAGAAGAATATATTCAATACATTTGTCTTGGATACCTCTCTTCCAACCCTTCCCGCAATTAAAATTAACCTAGTCTAAAATTAAAATAATGTATGCGTAACCTTACTATCTTATATTGCATTGTTTTAATATAGGCTCAAACCCATGAACAGCAAATAAAATATGTTATATCCTTGCACGAAGAGTTGCCGAATATTTTTCTTAAACTTGAAGATCCGAGTTATTTCTGGACCAGTCCCAGCTGTTATTATTTAATATACAACCTCTTTCCAGACGAATACCAGTGAATTTTATCTTCAGCTTTGCCTCTATAGTCTCAATATCAAGTTCCCTGTGTTTAAAGGGTCTCTTATAAATAATACTCATTTTTACAAACAGCTTTGAGACAACCTTAGTGGGATAGAATATATTTTTTAATAAAAATTACTCGTATGAAGTCATGCAGTTTATGTTTCTCGTCACATAATGTCTCATATGTTTGAATCAGCGTGTTTAGTTCAATTTTACTTTCATACAAAGGCTAGTATCCAAAGATTGCCCTGTAATGTGACAAATTGGCAATTATTAAAGTATTATTTTAGTGGGTTTTTTTTCGAGATTTCTTGTAGCTTTCCTGATTTTTCAACACACAAAAAGTTCCTTTTTCCTGGTTCTCCCGTTTTTCCGGTTAGTGACAAATTCTAACCTTATAATTTTAGCATTCTTATCCCTTCCCCTGAAATGAACCCTTATTAACCTTGTTCCAAACTTATCTGTCTCGAATGGTATGGAACAAAACAACGCGGGACACCCGAAACGGTGGTTGAAGGGTCTGATGTGTTGGACTCACGTTGCTCCTGGCCACCATTGATGGGAAGTCTGATGAACTTAAAAATGTTACAAACGGGATAAATATAGAAATGCATTCCCCAACCTCAGTTTTTTTCCTGGATAAAGGGGTTATGTAATCTCTAATGAGTCAAAATGTCAAAATATGAAAACCGTAAGATTTCACAGGGAAGGTGACTAAGTGAACAACAAGTGGAGGATATATATTTTTCCATACAGTTCCAGTCGGAAGAAGGTTTAACTAACACAATTTCTTTAAATATATTTGATGGTACAATATTCACCACCATTGTAGGCCAGCTCTTGTTAGCAAAGTCAACTTTACACACAAAGTTCAGCACAGTAATGTTTGGACTAAGTTTAATTACCACTGATGCACGCCTTAAATATGTTACTTATTTAAATTAAAGTAGGCTTATATCTCAATTAAATGATGGAATTTCTTAATTAGATCCAGCTTTTACTAGTATTTATAAGTAGTTTCACCCATCAGAAGTAACAAAGGAGTTGTTATTCACAAACAAAGTCTTGCTGCTAATATTCTTGTATTAAATTAAGTCTTAAAATATATTCCTGATTAAATTTTTTTTTACCGTAATTGCCGTATTAATTTTTGATAACTTTATGTTAGTATAAATATGAATTAATATAAGGTATAATACTTCCAAAATGACTAGCAAACACAAGTCAACATTTTGTGAAAATTTAAAACAATTTTTAACCTCTTTAGTCAATTCTATAAAAGCTAAAGGTGTAAGTTATAGGGGAAAATTAAATTAATTTAAATTTTTTTTAGAGTAGGACTGGCTTGCATGCACAATACAAACACTGAAATAAGAATATAACCTCTTGGAAGAATCTTGATAATACCTAAGCCAGATCCACCCCAACACTTAACTTAGCAAATCCACAGTAGCTTTAGCTCACAGTTTCAACCCGAAAACCCAAATCCTACAGTACCATCTGAAACATAACGTAAATATAATATATTCAATCCTCGAAGAGAACGGAGGCTAGGGTGGGGGGTAAAGGGAGCACAGCAAATTCAATAATTCAAATGTAGTCAGAGAGAATACGAAACGTCTTGACAGCCTCAATGTTCCCACCAAAAGCTGAGGGACTTTGCTCGGTGTAATCACATTGTTTGAGGGTAAAGCAAGCGAGGGGAGTGGGATGAAATTATTACTATGGAAGCAGACGGAGTTTCTTAAATTCGAGGTAGTTCATTCTTTGATTACCTAGCTAACTAAGAAGATGAGGTAGATTGTTTGTTTAAAGCAGTTTAATGAACTATGAATCAAGGAGCTAAGAAACATTTCAAGATAATCCAACAGAGCTTCTTTAACAACAATATATTCATCTAAAAACCAAACTTTGGTAGCGCTTTGATTACAGAATTGATATATATATATATAAATTTTTTTGCAACACGACATACTACATGGTAGGGATATACGCATTTAATTACAATATTGGAGTGGAAATGAGTCAGGAAAAATTGTATATGAAATGAAACAGAATTTAAGGTGCTAAAAGAATGTGAAAGCAATTAGGGAAAAATCACCAAAGCACACTAGACAGGGATTGTAGTCCCGCCTTTCCAATTAGTGGCATACCAGATTAGGTAATCTTAACGCCCAGTTCAGAATTGCCATAATTTTCATTCTACCAAATTTCCTGTGTTTTCCAGAAAGGAATTCCCATTTTTCCAGGCAGCTTAGATTAAATAAAAGGAAAAGAAAATTTGATTTTTCAACAAACTGACTATTGTGAAGTCATTTTTAAGATAGGATGATTTAAGATTGGTGGGGGAGTAAAACTATTGCCACATGCCAACACTTGTGTAAGGGGTAATAAAACATGTTTTAAGAAGCAGGACTAATTTTTCAGTTCACCTATTCATCCATCCAAAGACCTAATATTTTAAGGTTTCAGTTAAATATCAAAAATTAACAAATATTCCAATATTATTACCAGATTTTATAAGATTATCTGTGTTTTCCCGTTTCTTCCAGTTTACTTAGGTGTGTGGCAGCTCCTATTTAGTCCTCCCCCTAACCAGTGCCTTGTTTAGTTTTATTTAAGTTAAAAATAAAAAAATATGCTTTGAGATGCATATTATCTAATAGATATACTAGGTATAACCAAAGGAAAGTTAAGTGCAACCATGATTCTAAAAGTTTGAACTAAATATAAACACTTCATTTTAAAGGCTATTTTTAGAATTTGATCAGAAAAATTATGTTACTAGACCTATATATCTAATTTTTTTAAATATATTATAAATTCTGTATTCAAGTGCAATCTGATTCAAAAGATACATTAATTATAATTTAAGTAATCTTTTTCAGTTCCAGTGACTTTACCGAAATTCAAGCAGACATACATAAATCGTCTTAACGTTGAGAAAAACTTTTTTTTTTGTATGTGTGGAATAATGGTATAAATTTCATTCTCCTCCCTCCTCCCCTTTTTATTCAGAGTGGTCTCAGGTGCTAAATATATTCTAGCATTGTGTCCCCACACTTTCTTTCAGCACCTAATTTTCAATTCGGTTTTATCACCCTCTTCCTTACTTCCCTCGTTCTGTCCGTCTCTTGTTACTCCCTCTCTACAATTCTCAAGACGGTGTAACAGTTGTAACTTCGGTATGACGCAGGGAACCTTATAGAATGTGGTAAGAACATCTGGGACCCCCATAGGATGTGGCATAGAACAATTTTCTGACACAGGGAATGGTGAGTTTTTTTTCCTCCTCTCCCCCTCTATCCGGTTGGTAGATGAGATACAAAAGAATAGAAAAAGAGAATTCGAAACAAAACGAGATTTCAGATTACTATACCACTCCATTTGGCTTTTTCACTTTTATTTTGAGGAAAAGTTTCAAGCTACTTTCTAATCCACTCCAGTCCTTTTATTTGTGGTTCATATTGAAACTTAGCTCCCTTCAATAGTAAGCCAAAATATTTTAAATCAAAGCCACACTAAATTTATGCCTCACAAAGAACAAAGAGCTTAACATGAAAAGAAAATAAACTATGAAAATAAAATATCATGAGTTCTAGAAACTCGTTTTTGTAGTGTTTATGAAGACTTTTAGTAATTTATAATATTTTAATGTTTGGGTACCTTTTCCGATGAGTTGTTCTTTCAAAATATAAATAATTGATCACAGCAAAATTAATAATATGTACGACTTAATTGGACAATCCAACTAGCTCCATATATTTTTCTACTATCGTCAAATGGAAATTATATTTATTAAATAATATATATATATATATAAAGTAGCAAAAATATTAAAATTAATAATATTTAAATTATTTAGGATTAAAGTCTATTCATGCTGTTATTATTTAAATAAACAGTAGATTTGAATTTTTATTTTTAAAGGGGTGTGTATATATATAAAAGTAAAACATTTATATAATATAAGTCAAACATTTTTATATTGTTTCATTTCCAAATAAAAATATACTTTAATTCAATTACAAATAATTAAAATTCAAACCTGCTGGGATGTGAAAAAAATAATTAGTCTCATCTTGTTTGTTTTACTAGAGACGCTTAGGTCTGACTTTGTAACCCGAAATGTTATAAAGTGTAATGTTTTCAAGTCGGTTTATAATCTTTTTCCCACAAATGTTGATAACACTTCATCTGACTTATTCATTTCCTGTCACTGTCCTAAGTGTATGTTATGGAACCAGATGGTTAGTAAAATAAAGATAAAATAAAAAAAATGTATTTAAGATAGTTAATTTAACTTTTAAAAGGATGATAGAGTTATTTGAGAACTGTGACTTAAAATGTATCCAGAACGTTTATTATTTTTCAAAAATAATTTTTGCTATTAAAATTAGATTAATTTCAACAATTTATCATCCGTAACAGTATTTGAATGGTATTATGGTATGGTATGGTATCGTTATATTAATTTTTACTGAGATGGGGGTTGGGTTTCGAAGCCTAGCTGGGTATACTGAAAGTAGTTTTCCAAAATAATTTTTCACTCTACTTTTATTCAAATGTGGATACATTATCTATAGATTTTTCCATCCATGTCCTTAGCCCTTCACTGTAAAAATTAAAGATAGTGCAGATGGGTAATTTAGATGCATTGCAAAAAAATCATTGGTTAAGGGACTGACTATAAGTTTGGTTTTATTTCATGTAGAACTAAAAATATATTTATAATTTAAATAAAATGTGTACTTGAATTTTGGCACGCATGCCTTGATTCATCTCTCCTGAAACTCCACAGACATGATTGCTCACTAAGATTAAGCTAATAGAGCAACACATTATAAAATCTTTAGAAACCTTTAGAAAAAGGAGATAAAAGGAACCATCCACAGCTAGAATATATATTACAAAACAATTAATTTCATTATTGCTCTCTGATCTTTTACAGTAACCAAATATTCTCTTTTTGGATTGGCCTGCTAGTGACGGGGAGTTCCGAGTTCGAATCCCGGTCGGATCTACTGAGGATGGTTTTTACTAAATGATCCCCCACTCTCCTGACATGCAAGCTCAAGTGTATTACCTCTAAAATGCTTCCCTCATCATTATTACCCCATTAGAGTTTTTATCAAATATATATAGCATGAACATATAGTGGGTTGTGGTGATTAAATAAAACTGTATTATACAACTTTTCTAAGATTCCAGAACAAAGAGAATAATCCTCTTGTAAGATTACAAGAGGTCAATGATATAATCTTTAGTTACTTTTATTAAAAGCTTACAGCGAAGTAGAGTTAGTTGAAACTGTACCTGCGAAATTGTTCTAATTACTAAATATAACAGCCACCGGTCAGGTATAAGCGGAAGTACATTCCTACCTGTGATTAGTCAAATGAGGACCGAATGGGTGAGAGCATATCACAAGTACAGTTTTGACAAGCTCTGCTTATCCTGGAAACACCACGCCACTGCTTTTGAATAAGAAATGGACATACTTAAAACAATTACAAAGTTTGGACTAACACACATTACCGTTCATTGAGGAACGATAGTATTAAAAAAATCCGACAAAAACCCCATAAAATTTAACATCATGGTAAGAAAAATAAACGTTAGCTGATAAAGAGTTTTTCCCAATTATAATTACTAGTTTAATGGTTGTGTGTTTAATATTATGTATGTTTTCTTGGACTATTAGTTTTATCTTTCTTATGAACCTTTTTTAAAAGGTAAAAATTAAATAATATAGTAATATTAATCACCACTACAATATTTTTCGAACTAAGTTTGCAATAAACACAATACTAGTCCAGTTTTTTCTCAATACGCACTGTCTGTTTGGTTGTGTATTACATACCTCCAAGGAATAACTGCTAAGCGTTCCGTACATAGATTCTCTATGTTACACACAACCGAAGCCCTCCCTATTTTGCAATATCAAGTCTATTCTTCGCTAGCCCACTCTTGTCCCTCGCCCGGTTTATCCCCACTACTCTTTCTCATTCACCCAGCGGCGGCAATCTCGAGTGGATAGCTTCTCGAATGTACAGTAAGCTCTCTACTGCCGTTAACCTTACTCTACGGGAGGTTTGTGGTCTGTATGCACCTCATTTCTACCCCGGGGGAAATAACACCAGTAGAGTCGGTTCTTGCTGCACCCCGCGTCAGGAACGTTAGGACAAGGGACTGATATTTAAAGGCTTCAGTAAACAATATGTTACTAACATACATACCAGTATTAGTTTTTTTTTATTATTAGGCCCCATTTGAGGTATTTAACGTTCACTTTTAAAACCGACTGATGATATCAATATGCGAATTATAAACTACTTAAAATCTAGAATAGAGATAACACCAAGCTTCTCAGCCATTAGTTTATCAATGTTGAAGGGTAAACCTAAATTTCAATGGTGATAAATCTGTAGGTTTTGTCGAGAAATGAGCCTGGGCCTCTAAGCTTAGTAGGTAGAGGTGCTACCAACTGAGATAAGGCGTTGAACAACATCATGCTGTGTGCATATTACCAACCATAGCGGGTAGTAAGTCATTGTGCTAAAAACAACAACTCCATGTTGTTAACCCGAGATCGAGATATACCGCCCGCCACAGTAAGAGATGTTAGTGCTAACATTTGTGAATAGAGGGTATCATGTGGTCAGCACAACGAACCCTCCGGCCGTTAATCTCGGTTTTCTAGAACTGGTAGGCCGCTAGCTAGAACATGTGCTTTATATTTATCTAGCTGAAAAACCAGCACCGGTGGGCCAATGACCAAGGCGTCAGTTTCGTAATAATCTGGCTTCTTCTATATGACGGTGAAATGTGGGTTGGAATACCATACCAATTTACTGAGGGGATTTTTATTTTCTAAAAATGACTTCACATTCTTCCCACTCAAAAATGAAGATACATTTACTCTTAATCTTGACACCAATAATGAGAATGTACGTATAGCCAAAACGAGTATTAAGACGTGGAATAGGTGACCTGGTGGTTTAGGAGTAAGATGTCAGACTTTTGTGCTAGGGGTCTGGGGTTCAATCCTGGTCCCGGCACAGATTTATCTGATTTCCAGACCCTTCCTTCACCTCTGACATGAAGTGTATTAATCACAATTTGTGAATGTGTGGAATGCCAGGCCTCTAACGTGGTTCGGATCCCACGTTAAACTGTAGGTCTTCCATTTAATATCATAATCACTCCGCCATTATTATTATTATTATTATTATTGGCACAGCCTGTTACTACTCGTTAGGGCTGTACGGACTTAAGCTAATGTGTAATGGTAGGGTAATTGTGCGGTGAAATAGAGGACCTACGGTTTAACGTGGAATCAGAGCCACGGTGAAGGCCTGGCATTCCCCACATTCACAAGTTGTGATTAATACACTTCATGTCAGAGGTGAAGGAAGGGTCTGGTAATAAGCTAAATCTGTGCCAGGACCGAGGATTGAATCCCGGACTCCCAGCACAGAAGTCAGACACCTTACCCCCAGACCACCAGGTCACCCCACCCTACCATTACACACTAGCGTAAGTGCGTATAAGCCGAACGGGTAGTTAGATGCGGTGCTAGTAAAAATAAGACGCGGAATAAAGAAAATTTGGTCTTAGTGTTCTGGTTATTAACAATTAAACACTGCATGATTTAATAGGATTATTTGTAAAAAAAAAAAAGTTCGTTCACGGTAGGAGTTTACCTGGGAAAGGACTTTTTTCCCTACCAGAAATCTATTATATAGTAGGATATTGGTAAGAAAAAAGACCTTTCAGAGGTAAACTCCTACCTCGAATGAAGTATATGAATACACTAATAACAAAAACCCACGTCATTGGGCACGTGGACTAAATGACAACTTTATCTAATCTGGTTTTCCGGTGATTGGGAGGACGGTATTCTTCTCTCGGCTGGATCTACTCAGGGTGTTTATTCAAATAGATTTCCATTTTTACTTCTCGCAAATGTGTGTACATTTCCTCTAAAACATATCTCTGTTATCCATATAAAATAAGAATATATAAATGCGCAGACGGGTAGTAGGGCGCATTTGAAAGATATACAGAAACCAATATGAAGAGTGTTTTACCAATTTAAACGCAATATTTATGATTCTAGAAACATTTTACGGTTATAGTAAAATACTTGTACTCAAAACAGTGGGTTAAAAACGGGGCCCTATGTTTTAACAGAGTGTACATAATGAACATCCTGGCAACTTCCCAGACATCTTCCTCTACTTCTCTTAATGTCTTTGTTACATCATTATGTGGAAGTGAGAACCATCTTAGGCGTTCAAGACGCAGGAAAGAAGCAATTTAATCAGTTTCTTCCTTGAAAAGAGGAGGGAGACTATAAGAAAGCATACCTCGTGTCATTTCTACTAAAAATGTAATAAAATGTTATAACGAATCTTCACGGGTAATGATTTTATTCTTCTTTTTTTATGTGTGTGCCCACGTCTTACTACCCATCCGGATTAGCTGCATATTAATGCAATTGGGATAAAGATGAAGATGCTGGAACTTAGAGTAAATGTACTTGCGTGGAAGGAGAGTAGTACATTACCAAGAAAAACAACACTAAACGATGAATAAAACCCAGACTATCTAGTCACTGATAAACCAAAACTAAATAATTTTAAAGGCTTTGTCCACGTGTCCACCGATGCATGTTTTCAAAGGACGAGTTATATGGTTATTTATTTACCATTTACAATTTGAATATAAAAATATTGAATTTTATTTTTACACTATTCATTATTGTTTAAAAATACACCTGTAGTAACGTTAAAGGGGTCTAGGGCGCTGGATTCTTACTGAATAAGATCGCAAATGCGAATAACTTGAGGGGGGGAGGAGGGTGTTGGACTCCCGAACGTTTGTACGAAGTGTGGTGGTTTTCAACACCTGGTTCAACAGAGAAGGGAGCCGCTTCAGTTGTCAGATGGACTAAGGAGTCACTCTCGTGTTAGACTGGCCCACTGATGATGGGTAGATAGGGGTTAGAGTCCCACTCGAGTCTATTGAGTGTGATTTTTCCCAAATGGTTTCACACTCTCCTTCCCCGCTAATGTGGGTATGTTACTTCTCCTCCCTACCTCATTATAATAATTATCATATATGCGTATAGCCTGATTATGCAGTAAGACGTGGGGATAATAAACAGCAGTGAAAATTTACATTTCTCTTTGGAAGATAATGGACGCGTCCATTATCCAAACTAACGTCCTCATTCCTATAACTTGCATGTATTAATAAGTATACATATTTCTAGCTCACATCAAAGAGTTCATGGAATAAATTTCAAGCTCGTCTAGTTTGGCTAGTTGATGATGGATAGGTCAGTATTTTAATTTCAGCTTAGTGTACTGTGGAGGATTTTTCATAAGAGGTTTCCCAATCTAGATCCATTCAAATTCGGTTACATTTCCTCTCAGTCTCTTCTTTCCTCGACACCACCTTTTACCGTAACTACTTAAATGCCGCTTGCCACGATGGATAGTAAGTAATACGTGGTGCAATTTTTTTTTTCAAATGGGCCTAATTAATTTATATTTCCACTAATGATTTATCTTCTATTTATCAAAGTAAATATACCTCATCATATGCTTGGATTAATGTTTACTGTTAATGCTTATGTGGAAAATACAATACAGTCGGAAATATTAAATACAAGCAAATTTAGCTTTTAAAAGGGATCCCGGAAGATAATCAATAATATAAACTCGACATAATTATTGGTGTGTTAAGCTAAGTTAGGCTCTGGTAATTATTTTAAATGTTGTAAAAAGGGAATATTTAATATCTACACACACAGACATGCTGATTGAAATAATGTGTTTACTATTTTCTAAGAATCTATAGAATATATTGATCATACCAAAATTTAGGTACAACCATACCCAAGGCCGAAATACTAGATTTTCTCAAGAAAAACTGAAACGCTCTACCAATGAACTCAACATATAAGGTATAAAAAGAAAAAAGGGGAATTCGAGCCATGATAAGGGGATTACGTTTTAAAAGTAAATTCGAGAATACCTTCTGAATTTTGTATTGAGTAAGAGGATATAAAAGGATACGGAATAAAAGGTCATTTTGGAAGTAGGGAAAGAGCTCAACGATACAATACAGAAGAACGGCTATTTCTCTGGAGTTAGAGAGGAAAGTGTTTCCTTGAAATAAGGGTGTGTTCAGAAAGAGGTTATGGGATGAACTTCCATGAACAGAGAGAGAACTGAAAACTTTACTACAAAAGAGTAAGTTTACATTTTATAACCGCATTCTATAGTTTAAGTACTTGGGTAAGAGAGATTTAAATCAGTAGCTGATTGTGAATTGTTACCAGGTAAACCGAGACTTTATGAGACATTACTTTTAAATTATGTCAACCTCTGTGGTCTTGGGGTAAAGTGTTCTCCTCAGGCTCCAATGTTCATAGTTTCAAACCCAACCAAGGTCGAAAGATTTTTCTTGGGCGATAAAAATACTTAGCACATCTTAATTCGGAGGTGGAGTAAATCCTTCGGTTCCATGCCGATTGTGGCATGTAAAAGATCACCGATAGGTATGCTAAAATACTTTCCTAGGACAAATTTGTAGGCCCTTTCACTCTCGCTCATATAAATTCCTTAAGAAAGGCAACGGGGAACCACCACATTACCTGACCTTATCTAGTTCATGAGATTTCGACCAGATGGTGTAAGCAGCGCTAGCCAACTGAAGGGCTGTGTGCATGCCAATCTACATATGGATAGAAATCACATCAAACACACCTTTGGTTTGTTGACTTAAGAAGAAGCAGACTGTTAAATTTCTCCCTTCATTTGAACTTCCGTCCCCCCCCTCCCCTTCCACACATACACACACAATATTGTAGTGGGGGAATGTGTGAGCAATGGCTTTAAGTGTTAAAATTATAAATAAATATTTTTCTACTCTACGTCTACTCAAAACATTTTAGTAAACCACAATAAATGTAATTAGTGGATTAAGGATATGCTAAGTTAAATTTAAAATAAATATACCATAATTTGAATAGAGGGAGAGTGGGAAGCGATTTTGAATAATTCTTCCTTGTCCCATCCGGTTGAGATTCGAACTCTTACCTACCCATAATCGGCAAACCAGGCAAGATGATTTTAGTTCACGTTACCACCGATGAAAGCGAGTTTGATACTGATTTGAAAGAAATAATTTACTAGTAGTACTGCATGCCAGTTTCATCTACCAAAAATCCACTAGCCAACACTGATATGAACTATCTTGCCCAAACTAAGCAAACTGTGAGGAAGATTTATGTTAAAATTAACAATAAAGCTTACAAGCGCTATCTTGGAATAAGTTTGGTATATTCTCGTTTTCATGCGGTGGGCCATTTATAAGATACAAACATATTTCTTGCCACCAAAATTGATAAAATCTTACTATATTATTAGTATACTATTATTTTATAGGTATTGGTAATGAAGGTATCAGTTCAAACTACATTATGTATGAATACGTGGAAGTATATCTATTAAATTATCTAGGTGTTAGAGGAGGTTCCTAATTTAAAAATAAGAGTTTGAATCACATCAGTAGATAAATAATCTCCACGTGACCGAACCTCAACGCAAGGGGGGTAAGGATTCAAGAGCTATACCAGTAAATTTGACGTGTTGTACACGTTAACAATACTACGTCTTCTCTCCCTTCAGTAGTTCACCGCGCGTGCGCATACACTAACAGAACGAGGAGAAAACCCCAGCACAAAAAGAAAAATTGTTTTCCGATATCGAATTCTCATTGGTCTCGACCAACATCACTATGGCTTACGGAGGTACAATCGTCTTCATGATAAAATCTCAAGTTTTCCTGTCGTTTTTGACTGACGCCAGTTTATTAAGCCTTATACATGCAGATATATAACTTTGAGACTTTATCCGAATTTATTAATCGCTATTACTTTCTGAACACGGGAAAAGGCTTCACGCATACATAACGTATTAAACTTAGGATGGTAAGCTAGCAAAGTACACAAAATACGAATATATATGAATACACAGTAAATGATGCTGAGAATAATTTTGAGGTAATATAAATTCGGGTTGATTCAATCGAATGTGACGGTTTTCATAGCGTTACTGTGGAGAACTCCAGTTTAACAAAACCCAAACCAATAGTGTGGTCCGCCCCGGTAAGTGAGAAGTTACCATGCAGAAGTTCAGCCTAACGCGATATTTAATTTTACGACGAGTTGTTTCAAAATATGGTTCAAGACAAAAAAAAATTCGAAATATTCCCACAGGGCTTTTTTTCCCTTAACAACCTTATAACTTAATTTGAGTTATAATAATAGAAAATGATGTGTACAAAATCAACAACATCTTGATTTCAACGAATTTTAAAACATATTTTTAGTAATATGAGACTATACTTGATGAAAAATTTCTGTAGATTTAGCATTCCTCTAACAGATTCAAGCCTTTCTGATAGGCTCACAACATAAATTTTAAGTTATTTGAGAGCTAGCAGAGAGCTTTCCTCTTTAACTTAAGAAGTTTTGTAATTTTCTTTACACTTTCTCTTATTGACATGACAGAGGGTGGTTTTAAGTAGGTACAAAATATATTATAAACTTAGACATAATAGAAAAGTAGCTCCATGAAACGACACAGACCATTGTATATTAAGTCATGAGGCCTGACAGTTATTAATACCTTTTCATTTACCGAGGCGGCCGCCTTTAGTTTAATAAACTTTAGGTAAAAAATGGCAGACAGTTTAATGAATCGGTTCTTTATTTGTTTTAAATATGTTTTAAGGCTCCTCCAAGACCACATATCCAATATCAAACATTATATATGTTTACATGCCCGCAGGGGTAGAAAAGGTTCAAAATCTTACTTCAGTAGTTTGTTCAAAACACTTTAAATAGTTCATTCAAAATTTCGAAGATCTGCTTAAAAATCTCCAAAGTAGATAATTTATAAGTAAGATTTGCCTGGCCACTTATTTCCCCTGATCAAACAGTTACAGGCTACTGTCTAATGGGATACTTCAAAATTAAGGTGTATATCAACAGATCCAGCTCCATTATACAGTTGAAACATCGCACCACTGAATAAATTGATGATTTAGCGACGAGGAATGAACAATTTCAAAACTAAAGTTCACGACTGTGTCTGTTGTCAAGAAGGTCAATAGAAATATATTTACTTAAAAAATAAGATCATATTATAAAATGTATTGTATTGTGTTTTTTTAAATGAAAATGTTTTGGATGTATTCAATCTCATATATCTACAACAAAGTTATTAAAACTGTGGCATTCAATTGACTCACCACACCCTGATTTATATCAATTTTAATTACACACTATTGAAAGTTTTAATCTAAAGAATTATCAATGTGTGTATGAATATTAATTTTGTTTTTTTAATTCGCTTAGCTACACTAAAGGAATAGGAGTGTGGAAGGTAGTATTAAGAGGTAGAGTACCTACATTTTTTAGGAATAAGAAGTGAGAATTTATTTATGATGAAAAACTAAGAAAAATCTACTGGGATTAGAATATAACCTCAATTACAGACAAACCCGATATTACGTAACTGACACCTATTTCCACGTTGCCATTAGTATTAATCAGTCTACATACATTTAAAACATTCACTACAAATATAAATCTCTATGAGAAAAAAATATATGTATACATACTAGATACTGTATTTATAAAACAGCATTTTCTATCTATACCATTAGTTAAATTTGTAATTTTATTTACACACAAGATTCAATAACATTCATAGCATTCATACTTATTCAAGCAAAGATAGCTTACTTAAAATAAACTATGATATACTATAATATGTATTAAAAATGTTCGGTAAGTCAACATGATATATCTAGTACATGCAATTTCATCTTAGAATATATTTTCAATCACAATTCATGGTGTCTCGCCAGTTTCCTTTAGCATGTCTATTTGTTTATGAAGTTGGATTTCAATAGTTTAGTATTTGTTTAAGGTGACAAATAAAGAAGTCCCAAGAAGAGTGGATAAAAATATAATTATTTTGGATGAAATACTTTGGTACAAAGCAAACTGGATCGGGCATATTCGTAGGAGGAACTGTCTTATGCACGACGTCATAAAGGGAAAGATTGAAAGAAAGAAAGAAAGAAAGAGGAGATTAGGGAGGAGTATTCAAATATTGTATTACTTGAAAGAAAGAAGTCATTTCTTGGAGCAATGTTTTGGTTCTTTAAGTTCATTGTCAAAAGGAATGGACCTGTCTTAAGACATAGCAAATAATATAATAATAGTGATTAATATTCAAATCCAACTTCCATAAATTTAAGTAAAGCTATATTAAAAATATTATAATTTTATGTAAGTTTTTACAAGCAACCCTTTTTTCTTTAAATATTTATAATATATAGGACTGAGATTATAAAGCTAATTCAAATAATAACATTTATCTGCTATCAAATGACTTTCAGCAGGGCGATGGGAGACAACTATTGTAATTTGATTGAGCTCATAGTTTGAATCCAAATGTGTACACCAAATTTCACTCACGTATACTTAGACTTTTGGATTAAGAATTAGTAAAATAGAATTAAGAGAAAATGTACCGATAGCATTTGTGTATAGGGAGTGTAGGATACAATCTAGGAAAAGTCACCCTCCGTAGAGTGAGAGGGACGCACTAGACCACTTGCTTCTCAATGCGGGCTAAATACACATAAAATAGTATTTACTAATTTGAGTTAATAACATTTCTATAACATAATTTCATAGCAATAATACTCAAGCTATATTAATTATTAGTAAACAAAAATATTCAAGTATTCCTTTCTTTAATAGATTGGTCAGCTTAGAGCTCAACTTCCACTTCTTTCTATGCAAAATAGATGTTTATATATTATTATATAAAGTATAAATAAACACTAAATGTCGCGTGCTAAATATACTGTGTAAAACACAAATAAAAATATATAAAATACCTCTAAAAGGACTTTGACAGCCTATTCATATGTCCGAGTTGCTAAAGAGTTTAAAATACAGGTCTGAAAGATAATGGGTTCAACTCCCAGCTCCAGGTTCTAGAAAAGTCTAATATTTAATTATTGATGTTATTATTGATTTTCTTAAATTTTTACACTTTCTAAAATAAGGATAGGGTTCTAGAAAAGTAAAATATTTAATTAATGATATTATTGATTTATTTAATTTTTACACTTTCTAAAATAAGGATAAGATGTGGATAGCATTTAGGAGGGATATGCTAACAATTTGCACAGAGGGAAGTAGAAAACCATTTAACAAAAAACACCCTCATTACACCCAACTAGGACTCAAAACTGGTCCTTCCTATAACTGAAAAAAACATATTATATCCACGTTACACTTAGTAAGTGTGCTGAACCATATGGGCATTAGCTAGAAAGAAAGGTCAAACCAAATTATCTCCTTATTGATTTGCAATTTTTAAAACTTTAAATCCCCAATTTTTGATTTAAGATGAGTAAATAAAATATATATGGGTAGTTGGTTGAAGTCTGTAAAACTTAATCTTTTCTCCGGATATTCCATGTAGAGCAATCAGAGGAGAGTGACACTGCAGATAAAGTGCACTTACCTATGATTACACCAGGAAACATTTATGACCAGTAGCGGCCCAGTGTGTAACAACAAACATTACTCAACAGATTAAAACCGGGGTAGTCGTTGGTGGGGGGAGACTACGTCATCTCGCACCCCAGGACTAACGTTACCGGTTTGATCCCAACGGGGAAAACCAGTTCTCAATTTTGACTAAAAACTATTAGGAAGTAATGTTCAGATTATTTTACATTCTTCTTTATTGGAAATTATTTATGGGCAAATATTTTAGATCATAAAAACCATGTTTATTAGTTTTTACTGCAATACTTACATTAGTTTTTTTTATTGGCTCTTTTTCCTTTACTGTATGTCCGGAATCTGTTAAAATTTTACTGTCAGGGGTGTAATGAGGAAATTAGGATTTATAAGAAATGTAACAAAATTTGTGTGCAATAAAAGTGGCTAACAATTTTTGAATAAAATTCATTACAGTCAATAAAGATTTGAACCATAACTTTTCTAAAGCCGACAAATAAGAACATATTATTAAGGTAAATTTGTGCATTTTCCCACCAGTTTCTGCTCTCGTAGACATATATATATATATATATATATATATATATATATATATAACCGTTTGGGATATAAATGTATGTACTATTTACGTTAGTTATTTTAGGGATGACAAAAGCTATATTTAGTGAGCGTGCAACCGTATTTTCGTGGAGGGAAAGGGTAAAACCATTTAGGATAAACCACCCTGACTGGGATAAACCCCGATCTCCCCTTAGTCAGCAATCTAGTCTGTTGTGAGGGTACGACGCTTTAGACCATGCAGCCACTGAATGAGTTTAAACTGATATAATAACGAAGATAATGAAAATACACTTGATGTAAATCAGCTAGCACTCTCTGAGGAAAGGACCCATCCACTCCATTCCAGACTGCGGAATGAACCACTGTCATCAGGTTTAACAACCTTCTTCAGAGAAGACCAGTAATTCCAAAACCAATTTTTAACTGATACTTTGTTTCAAATTCGCTTTGGTTTAGTAATTATATTTTTCTGGAGGTTTGAAGCCACAATAAATCAATTTCAGAACATATTCAAACCAATTGAAATCAAAACATTCTGACGCCATAGCGAGCAGGAAATCCTACCCGATATATCCGATCTTGATTTTTTGTATATATATATATATGCTATAAAACCACCATAAAATTATTTTTAATATATGATGTGTATTAAGTACATCTACACTAATATTATAAAGAGGAAAGATTTGTTTTTTGTTTGTAATGGATAAACTCAAATACTACTAGACCGATTTAAAAAATTCTTTTGCCAATATAAAGCTACATTATTAGCAAGTAACATAGGCTATATTTTATTTGGAAACTTTAATTTATTCCTCATAAAAATGTCGATAGTCTCTCATATTTTATGGTAGAGCCTATGATGATTCTTCAATATGTGTGTTGAAAATAATAATGTGGGGGGAGGGGGAGCGTCTAGTTCTAGATATTTTGTAACATATTATTATTGTTATTAATAGCACCGTGTCTTACTACCCGTTCGGGTTATACGCACTTACGCTAATGTGTAACGGTAGGGTGATTGTGAGATGAAATGGAGGACCTACAGTTTAACGTGGGATCAGAACCACAGTGTAGGCCTGGTACTCCACACATTCACAAGCTGTGATTAATGTACGTCTTGTCAGAGGTGAATTAAGGGTTTGGCAATCAGATAAGTCTGTGCCGGGATCAAGGATTGAACCCTGAACCCCCAGTAAAGAATTCAGACACCTTACCACGAGACCATCAGGTCACCCCCAACATCTTATTAAATTACCACTCTATTAAGACAGTTTAAGCATCAACAGCCTTAACTACTTCTGCTTTAAGTTGAGATTAGCTCAAGGTTTCGGAAAAATCCCACCTTTTAAGTCCAAGAAAGTATCCTGAGATTAATTAAACCTTGTTATCAAAGGATCTCGCATAGCTAGTAGTTTAAATCCAAGATCTTTTTGTATGCGCCATATCTTAGTAACCTTTCAAGCTATACTTAATTATATTTTAACTAATGGATTAGGAATAAGGAGGGTAGAATTTAAAGGGAATGTATCTAAGTTTTGTGTAGAAATCAATTTAGTAAAAACTATGTTCCATACACCCGACTAATATTTGAGCCCAAATCTCCCTTGAATTATCAGTCCAGTCTAATGCGAGAAGGATGCCTTAGACACGATATCATCGCAATGGCACAAAAGGGAAAGAAACCTCATATTAAAAGCGTACGAAGATATTGATCAAAGAGCTTGTATTAAAACAACATAGGGGGGAAAACTGCATAATTTGGCAACATGGCAAACATCTTGTTACCACAGTGATGGCAGGAACGAACTATAACGTTGAATGTAATTTTACAATAAAATACTGCGTTGATGGTAATAGCGTTTCATGATTTGTTGCTAAGTTAGGTTAAGCTAGGCTAGGTTTGGTCTGATATCAACAAGCGGTGTTGCCATATGAGGAGCAAAGGCTACATACAAACTGTAGTACGCTTCTGATATACTCCAAAGCAGGTACACACATTCTGCCTGTGCCATTTCCATACGTATCCACTTTATAGCACTCAACCACCAAATAGATTAAAATATAATAATATTTTAGTACCGCGTCTTACTACTCGTTCGGGTTACACGCTTTAAGTACTAATTACTCTAATGGATTAGGAATTGGGGAGGTTGAATTAGAGGAAGTGAACCCGCATTTGGGTGGAGGGAGAGTGGAAAACCATTTAAGAAAAACCACCCCCAGTTCACCCGACCGAGATTCAAACCTCAATCTCCCCGTCCTCAGCAGTCGAGCTCAACACGACAAGCGCGTTAGCCAACCACGCCACCGGGGCGGGTAAACAGATTAAAGATCTTATTAAATAACCTTAAGTTAAATTGAAAGAAATGTTTGGTTATTCATTTCAAATATCAAATTGAATTATAGAAACGTGAATAAGCTAATACATTATGTGAGCCGAATGACCTTAAAAAATGTAATAGAATCAACATTTTAAAAGCTAACTTCCATATTTTCCTCAGTACTGACTGTACTCTCTAAACGATAACGGGTCTTTTCCTTCCACCAATCCAGGGACGGAGTAACGAGGGCAGCGAGACGAAAAGAGGGAAGGGGGGTATGCGTTCACATTTCGTAAACTCGTCTCCACAAAGCTGCACCTCATGTACCGTAGTTGCGAACGTTACGACCTTACGACCAACCACCAAGGGCACGATTGGGCATTATACAGGACGTTTCATCCCACAAGAAGAAAGCCAAACTAAAATAAGGGGTTGTGAAGACGCAGCCACTCGACTACTGTTCGAATCGTATCGAGGACAAAACCAGGACGATTTGGATGTTAACGTCCAAGTGTGAGGGACTTAGAAATGAACGTGTTTGGCTTTTTCCCCCTTTTATGAATATATATATATATATATATTTTTTTTTTTTATTGCCCTATTTTCTTAAATTGGTGGCAGCAGTCTTTTTTATTCTGCACGTGTCAAGAATTTATAAGATGAACAATACAGGCTGAACAAAATGGCTTCCTTGGACCTATCAACGACGTATAAAATAAGTATTTGATAGAATACAAACACCACCTTTATGAAATTCTTAGTTTTGAAAAGTAAATTGGCAGCTTTTAAGTTATTATTTAACAACAAGATTTCCAAATAATTGAGGGAACCATTTGGGTGGTGTTTTAATAATTCAGTTATAATATATAACGATAAAAACCTACTCACAAAATCTTTAAAAAAAATAACTCGTTCAAAAAGATAGCAATTGGGTGAATATTCAAATTGTGGTACAATAGTTTTAGTTGTTTTTTGTGAATGAAATTATCTAAATATTAAAATAAATACTACTATACCTGGAGTTAGAGAACTCATAGATGAACAGCGAGATTGTCTGGTCAACTTACCTGTAAATAACAATAAAATGTTATTAGCTATTCCCTTATACAAATAAAACAAATATAATGAGAAAAATGCTACAAATAAAAGATAAAAATATTTCAGTAGTTTTAAAAGGTAAGAGTAAATGTATGCATAAAGTTAGTGTTTATTTTGTACCTATGTAAAAAAAACATCTCAGATTACCCAGTTGTTAAAATACCGAACTCCTCGTTACCGAGAAACTAGACTAGACGTGCCATTTAGTCTGCAACGCCACCGATGAGGGTGTATAAGAAAATCAAAAGTAAAACTATCTTTATCTTAAGGAACCTTTTAAAGATTATTAAAAAATACTAGGATAGCCAACATTGACATAGATTATTAGATATTCATGTCACACCTTTTGAAGAGGTTGACAGATGCAAATGCTGTAGAGCTGTTTTAGGAGATAGGAATTATATTCAATAAGAAGCCATAAATAGAGTTCTAACAAGAAAGGCTCGATATTAATCAGTGTGTAAGCTGTCGTCATCTCATCTTTTACCTTGAGATATTAAGTCAAAAATATATAAAACGATTATACTACCCATGTTCTATTAAGTATGTGAAGAGATCACTCAAGTTGGCCCTACCACGCCGTCAATTTTAAAGTCCATATATAATACCGACGTTTTACACCCAAATATTGCGCTCTGCACCCCAACTTGGATACGATACGACCACTTTTGTTCAGGGGTTGGGGAAAAGTTAAATTTAGCCCCTCCACTAAATAAAAATGTTGGTGTTATTTAGAATAAACTTAAACTCCTGTTTTGTAGCCAAATATGGTGTTATGAACCTCACTAGTTTAGCAAGGAAATAAATATTCAATATTATAAAAATTGTAGTGCCCAGGTTAAGCGCATCCCCCATCTTACTTTGTCAATTTGGTTGTCACAATGAATGCATTGTTTTTCATCACTATGCACAGTTTTGTAGTGGCGTCACTTTAATAAATTTTCCTATTAAAATGTTTTCTCTCAATAAACTATTAAGGTACAAAACACCATTCTCGAGAATTCAAAACGGTGCATAGTGGTTCAAAACAATACATTCATGTTGGCATAAGAAAAACCAAAATGATAGGGTAGGGTTGGAGATAAGCTTAACTTGGACTTCCCAACTTCTTTAATAATACAATTTTTTTCTTACAAAACTATTAAGTTGCAAGCGCCATACTCAAGTGCAAAGTGGTGAAAAACAAGATATCTACTTAGGCGTACAAAATACTAAACTTTGGATTGGGGGCTACGCTTAATTTACCCCCTCCCCTCCCCTTTTATCATGTTAAATACTTTTCCTTGAAAAAACTACCATGATGCTAAAGATACAAAACAAGACGTTTAGCTTGGCTTTACATAAAAGCAATATTTTAATATTGGGGGGAGGGAGACTACAATTAATTTAGTCCTCTAAACAAAAAAAGCTGTACCATCTCTGAGGTTGTGATGCAAAACAAAATACTTGGGTGCAAAATGGTGGTACATATTAAATTTGACGGGGTGGGTGGTCTGGGTGATCTGATGTGAAGCGTGGTATTTCACTCTGTATTAAGAGAATAAATTGAGAGTTTTTGAGCAAAAAAAAAAATGAGAAATAACAAAAAGAAGAATATAGACATAACGAAGAACTTTATTTATGTATGCTTCCTCAAACATTTGTAAGGATAATCAAGGTGAGTAGACTAAGGTGGAATGATCATGTGACGTTATAGGGATGACAAGTGTGTACACAACATTTTTGTAGAAAGCCGTAGGATAAAAAAAAAATCTTGGTAGACTAAAACATAGATGGAAGGATAATGTTAAAATATATTTAAAGGAAGGTGGGTGTCAGGTTAGAGAATAGATGGAGAAGTCCCCGGATAGGGTTTAATAGTGAACTTTTATGACGACCATGACCTTACTAGTTCCTTAATGCCAGAGAAATAGCTAGTTTAGCTAGCCAACCGACCAACACTGACAAAATCTCATTATATTTAACATACATATGTCTAAATTGAATTATTGAGAAGATATCCTATTGTGTTTAAGTTTATATGAGTAGATCTAGTAACTTTTTTTTAAGTGCCAAAGAAAGTTCTATAACCAACGGATATCTTATAGTCAGGATAGTCTGAAAATATACATGAAGGGGCCAAATCCACTCAACCTTGTTTGTCAGACAATGACGCAACCCCGTGACGAAAGGTCATCTGGTTGGTGTCAATGATGTGCTCGTGTGTGTGTGTGTGTGTGTGTGTGTGTGTGAGAGACATTGGCTTGATCTACGGTGGCATGGTCCCAGACACACGCACAAGGGATTTCAGCATTTTGAAAAGCCAATCATTAGTGTGTTCATGAACAGGAGATACCGGGAGGAAGGGGTAGATATATAGGGGAGATTCTAGGGAGTGTAAGGGGTTGAGGGAGTGGGATAAAAAACGAGTGAGAGGTAGGGAAGAATATATGTTTGTGCGCAGACTCATTGGGGGGCGGGTTGGGGGGGGGNAACTGGAAACTACATTAACTTACAAATAGTTTACTTAGCAAAAAGTAGAAGGAAGAGACGCCAGTCTAAAGTTGAGACTTTACAACAAAAACTAGAAGGGAAGAAATTTAAAAAAAACATATGATACTGTGAGGTAAAAGTGCACTATCTACACATCACATATTTTGTCTATATTCTCTTCGGAACCCCAGTGACGGGATGGACGGTATTTGAAACACAATAGGGTGAGCTGAGTTTGATTTAAAATTATTATTTTCAGTCCTATTCTCTCTCACATCTTACAAGTCCTTAATCCTTTGTTTGGTTAAACAATACCCACTTTGGTAAAATTTTAATAATAAAATATATTTCTTGGTTATTGTGTATACTCTGTTGTAGATATTTCTTACATTTATACTTAACAATTAAGCTACCTGAATCATATAACACATAAAGAACAGCTTGAGTCATTTATTCACCTATAGCTTATAATAAAATTGCTGTCCTTTTTTATCACTACGTCTTACTATTGGTCCGGGTTTTAAGTGTTTTAATAAAAATAATGAGTTAAGAATAATAAAGATAAAATTTAGAGTAAATATAAGAGTAATTGCGTGGAGATAAGTAGAAAAAACTCTTTAGGAAATAGAACTCTCAGTCCACCTGGCCACGATTTGAGATCTAGGACACCCCTCCCCCCTTTCCCACCATTACTGGCAAACCCAAATTGATGAGCATGACATTTAATTAGCGCACCTTATAATATGCACAAGTATGAGCCTAATTTATGCATTACATTTTCATATTCTATTAATGTTAGCATGATAATTTCAAATAAACACTCAAAACTAAAATTGGTTAAATATTTGTTTCAAAGCCAAGAATTGAGTAAAAGTATATTTAGTCAAAAACTAATTATTAATAATAATACACTATTTAATTTTATATAATATCAATCAAAACCCATTTTTTTGGACTTAAGTATTAGAATTTAAGTTCTTGTCTTAGATTACATGAAATATATCTAGCGAGTTTAGTAAAATTTGATCATTTGAGAATTTTGCTAAAATTTTGGTCTCAAATTTATCAATATTTTAGAACACACTATTTTCTAGCCTAAACAATACCTGGAAAAATAAAGTAACAACCATCCCTTTGGTACAGTGGTCAGCGCACCTTGGGTCCCACGTTCGATCCCTGGCTGGTGCCAACTGTGCCATGAGTATTTTCCCGAAATCGGAACTATCTCAATGGTCACCAGAATATGATTAGATAGCTTAAGTTAGGTTTAATAGTTTCCACTGGTACCACATGCTCATATCCACCATCTTAAGCATCTCATCGGGACATGGAAAGAACCTCTGGGCTCCGGTACATGAGTGCAGGCACATACTAAGCTAAGATTTATGTGGCTAAAATTCAAGACACATTAATTTACGATGTTTTTAAGTAATTTAACATAGTTTTGATTTCAAACAACGGTTATTTTAATTCTCACCATTTAGAGGATTGTTAATCTAGATTTGTTTAAAAGTACTTGGGATTCAGATACATGTCCACACGGAGCCAATCCCAAAATAGTGGGCATGTGGAATAAATGTCATACTCATATGATTTGGTTTACCGATTACAAAGAGGATTGAATCTCTGCTGGGTGTACTGAAGGTTTTCATTTCTAGATGTTCTTCCACTCCTCCTTTGGGCGAATATGACTTTACTTCATCTCCATTCTACCTTTCTCATCCCCACTTAACTACTGTAATTAAGTGCGGATGTACCGGATGGACTGTAAGACATGGTGCCAAATTGACAAAAAAAAATCTTCAAAATCAGTTTAGTATTTCCGTAATATGAGGGTGAAATCGAGACGAAATCATTTACAGTAATAGAATTACTATTACTATTTCCAAAATATCAAATTGGCGTTACATGAATAGTAATCTTAAAACAGCCTCGTCTTTGAAACCTACATGGGTGCGTTTGTTTTCCTGCAACTGTTCAGAAATTCTTTCTAAATTTGTTCTTTTATTTTTTTTACTTCTTTTTGCTTTTTCTTCTACAGAAAGTTTTGGTTTCTCATCAAGTCGACGACTCCTCATATTTCCCTCTAGAGCTGCACATGCGGGCTGAAGTCTGACTCTCAAGATAGCCCCCCTACCTCTACCCTCTAAACCTAAATTCTCCCCCCCCCCCCTTCCAGGCCCTTATGTTTCACTCCAACCCTATTTACCCCTCCCTAACTACCGCTGGATTTGAAATGTGTCAGCAACATGATGGTGAAATGAAAATACCCATAAGAAAACTTCTGTGGAATATATTTAAGTTGGAGAGTTATAAAATTTGGTAGAAAAATACACTCAGGATTTTCAAGAAAATAGTAAATTATTTGTAGATAATTTAACTGACAAGGTATCTTCAAAAACCTACTCTACAAATTATCAATTTTCTTTTCTTAAATAAACAAATCTTAAATAGGTAGAAAAGGGTGAATAACTCTCCAACTCATTTTTTTAATTTTTTTTTAATAATTCAGAATAATATACACAATTGTAAAGTCATATTTTTAATATATATTATAATTCATTTGTTGTACATATTATGTATCTTAGTAGAGGATTAAATCTTCTTAAATATTACACATAGTCCAGCAAATTAAACTTTAAATTTGACACAAGGTAGATCTAGATAATCTCAAAACACTAGTAATTACATGTCCGAAATAGCTTAAATGATATTGTGTCCAAGCACTGCGGTTTCCTTTTCTTGTTTTGAAGTATTGGTACCATTAATCAATTTTATGTAATTTCGTAGTATGATTTGGATTCCAACAGAACTAAAAAACTAATAGTGGGGAAAATATCCTACTAACTTTATCGTCTAGTAAATTTTAGCTGGGAATAAGCTTTTCCAAAAGAATATGTTTAATAAACCAGCCTTAATTAGGATTTTCTTAGAAAAACAAGCTTATTATAAATACAATAAATACTCTTCAAATATAAATTCCAAACAAGATTATTTACAATACTAAAAAAATCACAAATAAGTTTTAAATTACCCTCAAATTATATTAAATTATAATTGGAATTTTTTATATAAATATATTTATCAAGAAAAACAATTCCATGGTACCAACTCGGACCTAAATCTTAACGGGAATGTTTGAAATATGTCAAATTAAAAAAAATATGTATGAAGTAAACTACCCTTAAATTAATTGATTTTCAGAAAAATAAATATACATTCTTATTTATCCATATACCAATAAAGACCTAAACTCTTTTTAAAAATTTTGTCAACTGTTTGAAATAAAGTTAGTTTATAAATATTATATTTTATTTGTTAAAAACCTACCAAATAAGCAATTTGAACCAAATAGTTGGAGTCATTTTTAAAATATCTCAATTAAAAAAATCCGTAGTCAGTAAACTACCCTTAAATGATATCTACTCCAAGAAAAGATTATACCGTTTTATTTAAAATGTCTAACATTCCCCAGATATATATTTTAAACAAAATGGTTAAGGCCATCTTCGAAATAGTTCGAAATTTCTAAAATCACTTAACTAAACTACTTTTAAGCGAATGTGAACCTATCAAACAATGATACCATTTTTGTTTTAAAGTAAAGTCACTTTCTAAATGTCCAGTTAAAACAAAATCATTAGATTTTTGAAAAACATTTAAATTGCTTAGTAAGGAACGTTTAAGAATATTTCGAAACAAATAAAATTCAATTTTAAGTGAATTTAAGTTGGACAAGTTGTATTAGATTGACACTAAATACAATAAATATGTAATGTAAACATAATATGTATGAATACATGACATATTTATTGTTTTTTTCGTGTCAATTTAAATTCACTTAAAATTGAATTTTATTTGTTTCTAAAAAAAATCATTGGAGCCAATCTAGGAATATGGGAATTACTCATCAGTAAACTACTGTTAAATTATAGGCTAGACTCAAAATTTAAAAAAAATCTTGAAGTATCGACATATAATATTTAAATATATTAATTTTGAATAAAATCCATTTAACTATTACAAATCTGTAGCCAGGGACAAACAGACAGACTGAAATAAAGTTAGACAGACATGGGTTCCGGAAGAACTGTTAAGTACACGTTTTTTTACCTAGGCACATTAAGCGTAAAGATTCATCATAATCTCAATACCAAGATCTTTTAACGATTGCAATACTTTCTCGTTAGATGAGAACGTCAAAAGTGGGAAATACAAGAATGTGTAAAACATTTTTAATCTTTATAAATAAAGCTATTATTATTTTAAATAATAGTATTATAATTTTAATTTATCTTTTTTTAGTTCCTTAAGTTAAAAGATTAAAAAAAAATTTATGGTTGACATGTTGGATAGGCTTGTGCACACATAACTGTCGATTTGATCATGTCACTCATGACACGTACTTAGAGGGGTACCTCAAAATGGATGTCTGAAGAGAGGAGGGAGGAAGGGACGCATAGAGTAAGGGTCGAAAGAAGAAAAACATCCCTTCAATATCTTCTGGGAATACACCACGGATACGTTTCAATCTTTTATTAGATTGGGACGACCACTATAGTGATCTGAAAAAGGATGATGGACGAAATGTCTGCTGATATGTTTTTCACTTGAAGAGATCCGATTTAGGGACAGGTACATAGACTTTGAGAAAGGTAGTCTAATCTCTCCGCCAAGAACGAGATACTGTGAATAAGTGTCAACTAGTCTTAGGTGTTGTGTTTATTTGACCATATATGTTTTATGCACCGTGTATTACTAAACATCGGGAGTATCGGCAACCCATTACACTAATGGGATATTGAAATTGTCGTGTCTCGAAGTGTTTCTAGATTAAGCAGAGCTTGTTAAACTAAACTTGTGATATGTCTTACCTTGATGGAATTCACATATTGCATAGCAGATAAGTTGCACCATTGATGGAATTAACAACCCTTCAGGGTAAACGAAGTGTAACTAGATCGTAATAAGTGTGTACGCTAACTAATTCTGTTAACAAATCATACATAACTGTAGCTTGATACATTTTACTGCCAAATTCTATAATTCCACAAAAGTGTTGGGTCTGCTAATCTTATCATTTATATTATTTTCAATGGCTTCGCTCAAATAACTAAGCTTGACTATAACGTTATTTAGGTCTTACAAATATGAATCTCTATTGAATTCATCATTAAAATTAATAGCATGAATAACATGAATAACACGATAAAAATAGATCTATTTTAGTGTTAAAAAACCGACACATAACCTTGAAATGATTAACATATTTTACATCTAGTTTTCTGCTAAATTGGTTGCTAATAATTAATAGAGATTCAAAAATGTTTAACAAAATTAATTATTATGTTTCATCAACAATGTTCTAAGTATTTCTGTCATTTATTGATCACTTTCAAATCATCCTAATCCGAAGTTTCAAATTACCTGTGAAGAATTTGCCCATAAAATTGATTTAATACGGGATGCATACCATTGTGTGTTTTAGGTAGCAGATCATTAGGCTAATACAATTATACATTACATTATATGAATACAATTTATTAATTAAATGATGTATTGTAGTGATGACGTTTATTGCCCAAAATGTGTTGATATCAGGTCTCAAAATATTGTTATTGATTAAAATCACTATCAACATTTCAGCAAGATTATTTCGTTCATCATCTTGTGAATGTGGGGAATGCCAGGCCTCCACCGTGGTTTGGATTCCACGTTAAACTGTAGGTCCTCCATTTTATCTCACAATCACCCTACCATTACACATTAGCGTAAGTGCGTATAGCCCGAAAGGGTATTAAGACGCGGTGCTAATAATAATAATAATAATAATAATAATAATAATAATAATAATAATATTAATTCGTTCATCAACAGTGGAATAAAAATAAAAATAATTAGTTACACTTCAATTATTATTTGTCAATAAATATTCCCCTAACTAATTACAAATTTACTCCATCATTAACATTAGTGATATGACGAGGTAAGACTTGAGTTGGAATAACACTCGATGGACACATAATGAACAACATTATGGACCAGTTTTTTTGTTAGAATTAGTAGAACTTAAATTCCGCGCTATACTAAATACAAAAGGACACCTACCTGTACTTGAGTGAAATGGTCAGTTTCGCATATGAAATTCGATAATATACCATTAACATAATAATGTATACTAATTACATTTAAATATATAATATCACTACCGTAACTTATAATATTATATGTTTAAATTTAACATAACAAAGCACCATAATTAATTTTGAATCTAAGTGTTTATTCTGGTATACCATGCGACATGACCGTTTCGTAAATAATAACACAAATTATGTTATCTATTTGTCAAATGCATACATATACAAATATAGCATCGAGCCCCAAAACATAATTAACTTATGACTCAAATACCTGTGTACACATTTCTCTACATGAACACATTTCTAAACGATTTTAATAACATTTTATTTGTAAATTCTTTGCAATGTTTTAATGAATTCTTGTGCTTATGCGGGTAAAATTCTAAACCCCAAGTGTTTGAAAAAAAATAGACTGGATGCCATACTTTCATGAATTCAAACAACAAAGTAAATGCATTGCACGCATATTTTCCTGTGTGGTGAACAATACGTTTAAAAAACGACTCCAGTTAGTAGAATAACATTAAGTACGATTGGGGGTTAGACCGAAGGTCATTTAATTGACACTTTTTTTTTTCAAAAACCGAAATCTAAGTTAAATAGCTATGAGAAACTACACAATTGTATACATTATGTTCTCTCCGATCGCAGCCCTGAGTAATAAAAACACTTGATTTTATCCTCCAAATGACAGGATATTCTACAATATATTTAGAAAATAAATTTGACCTAATTTTTTGGATATCGTATGCTTAATTTTTTTTCCCCAGTTACACAATTGGCATATTTGACAAATGTGTCCAGGCAAGACAGTCAAGCCATCAGATATTAGGTTTGAGTCCATGTCAAGGATTATTTTTCAATTATAAGCTATATCATTTCAGATTTTTGGAAACTTTCTTGGTGATCTGTAGACTAATGTAGATAATAAATTTAGTATTTTCGTAATTATCTAAAAATTATTTATTTACACTCAGCCTTCCCCAAAGGTAACAGTTATACTATGACACTATACTACATAAGCTACACCATAGTGGAATCAAGGGAAGTTGTCTCGCTAACTTCCAGGGTAAACTAAGAGTATATAACAATATAATTTAAGTAAAACATACGCTATATTGACCTATTTAATATTTTTGTTTACTTGAACAAAATTAAGAGAGAGGCACTTCATCCCCCCTCTCGCAGTTGGAACTTGACTGGAGGATTAGTTAAAATTTCTGGGAACAAGTACTATTAATTTATTTTGGAATACAAATACTTTACTAAGAAATAAATTAAATTTTCACCCTTGTCAAGGTAAATTACTGAATTCAGTAGTTTTTAAATTAGATATCATTGAACCCAAACCACCGTTGGTCAAGTCAGATCAACTCATTAGGGCATGGAATAGCAGTAATAAAGCTGGATATTAAGTAAGTATATGCTGTTGGAATTTAAAACCCATGTGTTGCCTAGTAGTTTCTCTGTTCTCTGATATAGCTTTCAATGTTTTAATTTTTGAAAATATTTACAAATCTTTCTCACACTTTCTAACATATTCACATTTTGCAGGATCAGAGATTCTCTCTAATAGCCTTTGCACAGTACCTTTTACCAAGTTGAAATCAAATTGTCTTTCATTCCACTCGCATTTCATAAAACTTTAATATCGTTAAAACTTTGTGAAGTTAATGTACTAGTGCTGTTTATTAGAGCCGGAGAGTGAAAAAAAAGGGGGGGGAGAGGCTGGATTGGTGTGAGTGAGGCGGCTGCTGCATAGGGGGATAAAAAAAAAGGGAACGCAGGCAGACAGGAATTTTTGTTGACAGGGTCGCAGCCCCCATGTAGTTAATAAAGATGGCAACTAAATTCCGTTTCCCTCCCCCTTCGCACCCCCAAACCCCTCAAGCGCCGCGGGCTATGGCCCATAATGAAGTGAGGTGACGTGGCTGAATACAGCGGTGAAGGGAAAGAGCGCGGAAAACACTCATTGCGCATGCGTACGAAACATTAAAATTTGATTGAGGGGTAAGCACGGGCTTTGTGGTAGTGGGAGGGAAGGAGTTATTTTTTTTTTAATATAGAGGTTCAATGCAAGAGACGCTAGGACGTAAAGAAAGGGTAGAGAGCATTTTTATTTTTTTGCTTCAGCATTAATTAGCCATGTCGTCAACATGGGAAGGCTAATACAATTACGTCTTATAATTGTAGTATAAGTCCTGAGGAGGCGTTCCGGAGTGAATTGATGAATGCGGTTTTATGGGGAGGAAGAGAAGACGTCAACGGAAAAGTGAGGATGGGGGTAGTCTCTAGCTGAGCCTAAGGGCGNGGGGGGGGGTAAGGACGCTTGTATTCAAATGATTAACAACGAAGTGTAATGTAGGATGAATGATTGAGCTTTAATTGGCTTGTAGTCATGTTTCTCAATTAAACAGCAACTTGTGAAGTATTTAAAACTATATTTTAAAATGGTGTAGCTGTGACTGGACTCAAACATGGCTAGAATCTGGTTTAATAATTATAACTAAAACAGTGTAGCTATGAATAAACTAGAACACTATCATTATACATCTTAATAACTGAAAAATTGTGTATCTACGACTACACTTTAACATCATTATAATATATTTTAACAGTTATAATTCAAAAAAGCGTATAGCCTAAACAGTTAGTAGGACGCGGTACTAATAATAATAATAATAATAATATTATAATTCATAAATATGTATCTACTATAAGACAAAAACGATCAAGACGTATTCGAATAATGATAACTTAAAATGGGTGTAGGCAAGAATATAACTGGATACGATTATTAACTATTTTAATTCTTAACATTTATGATTAATTGAAAACGCTAAAGCCAACATTAAGCTCGTACATTTTTAGAACTTATTTTAATAACACTTTTATATAGTCAATATACGTTTATTAACACAGGGTTGGATAATAATATCACCCACAAAAAAATCAAACCTAGAAAAGCACACCCTGAGCTTATCTCTCAACAGTAGAGTCAGAAATTATAATATTCAGTTTGGGAATTGATTCAGGATCGCATAGAGCTGGCTGCTCATCGTTAATACCCAACTTCTGAATCGCATAATCACGTCTGAGTAAAAAGAACAAAAGAAGCCGAACTAGCATAGGATCTGTCTCTACGTGCCAAACAGTCAGCTACGAATAAACGAGTAACGAATAATAACACTTGTCAGAGTTCACGCTAGATTTGTAATTACTGAACTATTTCAATAAACTTTAGGGACCAGAAGCTCAACTATCAGGAGTTAACCGATGGGCACGTAAACTAAGATTATCTTCATCTATACTTGTTTTCTTGTTACTGGTAGGTCGAGGTTTTAATCCCTCAAAGGTGTAGTAGATGTGTTTTTTCCTTAATGGTTTGCCACTCTATAAGCAAGAAGTGACTGTATTTCCTCTAAATTCTACCTAAATTAACCCTACTCCATAAAACATAACTAAAATGTAAATATTATTAGCTATATTACATGAAAAAATGGGGGCAGCTACCACAACATATTTTTCCTTTTTAAACTATTTTTTTGGTAGTTTGGCTATTATCTCTTGGGAGCTTCTAATAATACGTAACTTTATCAACAAATGATAATATTTTGATAAAAAAGGGATTCAAATTAATGTATTTCCAAAACATGTTATTTATCAACCAGAAAAAAATGAGGCATTAGTAGTTCAGAATTAGACCGAGATCTAATCAAATACATTTCATTTAAAAATTCAAAATAATTACGTGCTAAAATTAAAATTTAACCATACTTATATTTGAGCTTAGAGATACTGTGTATTATGGTCAACTGAGCTGCAAATAGTTATTTAAAATAACGTCTAGTACGCCTAATAACACGTATATAACACTAGCGTCTTGACATTTGCTATTTGAGTGGTAAAATGAACTTGAATATAAATGGTTGAAATTAAAAATGTAAAACCAAACAGATTTTCTTAAACCCGTGTTCGTAATAGACCACCTTATCCAATTAACCACAGCGATAGTCAGTGTTGACGTTAGCTAATACTCGCACTAGAAGACAAAGTAAAACAAAAAACAAAACAAAAACATTTCATTGAAGAGTCTTAATGGAACCCATAGTTGACTGCACAAACAAATCAATGGAGAGGGGAAAAAAACCACAGACGTAGACAGTTAACAGTAGAAGATGTCTGTTTTATTTGATTGGAGTTGTACTTTTCACGGCCTGTCGCACACTGTAATTGGGTCGACCCTCGGGTATACGAAGCCCCATCACAGTGTTCGACCTACCTACAATACTAGCACCCACTCTTCCTCCCCTCCCACCCTCACCCCCTTCATCCACTCTCATAGTACGGTTTAATTACAAAGCTGAAATACGCGTTCAAAGGAAAACAACAGAGTTTAGTGGAAGAGAGGTGAGGGGGGAAGGGAAATGGAGGGGACCAGAGAACATTCACAAATTGAAATAAAACGAACTTTCTGGACCATACAAAAAAAATCTTGAAAAGAGGTTGCAATTGAAAGAATGGTTCAATGGCTACTTTGTGAAACAAAATGTATTGCTTTTATTAACTCTATCCCTTACTAAATTACTTATTTTGCTACATCTCCCTTTCATGTCTTTGTTTAGAAAAAATATATTATTTTAAAGTAGCCTACTGTTCTCATTTATGATTAAATGTTAAATAAAAGTATATATCATTTTGTCTTATGAGCCACAAAGGATGCAGGAATATACAATTTATAATTTTAATTTAACTTTCAGAAGGTTTTTCAGTTAAAACGAGACCATTATGGATACAATTTAAATTACATATACTAGCTTTAGATGGGAATTTTTATACAATTTAATTAAACGCTTTAAATACAATCATGGGTATAAAACTTGTTTTATCTCAAAAATAAGCCTCAGTGTAAAAAAAGGTAAAAATTTAATATATATATGTTTAATTTGTACGGTATAAACCTGACCAACTTTTGGGCCTGTATGAAGTAGCCTACCTATGTATGTCCTAATTGTACGTCTTAACATGTATATGTTAATTTATAACATGAATATCGGAATATATTATTAAAATTGAAGTATTTATCATAGCAAGAAAAGGTCTAAGGACTCTCGGAACGATAAGAACAAGGAATGAGTGAGATCTTGAGCTAAACTGCCCAGGACGGGTTTGAATCTCGTTCGGATAAACTGGGTGTTGTTTTCCTCTCCCTCCACGCAAATGCAGGGTCACTTCCTCTGAACTCACCCTTACCAATTCTTAACCCATTAGCGTAATTATTACTAAAACGTATAGCCCGAAAGGGTAATACGACGCGGTGCTAAATAAAATATTGGCGATTGGGTGATAAATAGAAGAAAACACAAACACATGCCCAACTTTAGGTACACTTTTGAGGGGACTTAAGCTTAGTTGTTTTAATTACAAGATGAATTAATATAATTGGTGATATGATTTCAATAATTATTCATACACAGAAAATCTACAAGCGAATTAAAGCTCTTATCTATGTCTTAAGATATATTAACTATAAATTCTGATATACAGTTTATCTCACACTATCCATTCCAAAATTGGTAATTATATCCTGTTACTTATGCAATTTGATGTCGTTACTAGTCTTAAGACTTCTATTTGTAATTCAACGTAAAATCTCTGCTATAATTATTACTCCTTGGATTTGATGTAGATATTTATAATTGGTTATCAATTTAGACAGAAAACAAAAGAGTACTATTTTTAATAGTACATAGGATTATATAACCGTTGTTAAAGTGGTTTAAAACGTCTTTCCAGCGATAAGATGCTATAGGGAAACAAATAACCAGATTAAGAAATTATATGTACTCCGTTTACCCTTAAAGTTAGCAGTCTTACCTTGGCTGACTACACTATGATCTTATATTATAAGCTGTCCCATCGAATAACTATGAAAGGGTAAAGGAAGTATGTATTCTGTACATTGTTTAATCTAGAATAAAATAATGTCCTTGCCAAATTTAGTTAAAATTATTCAACTAATTTGGCAGTTGTTGAGGAAAACACTAGAACAGACAGATGAAATTCCAAATGATCAATTCAAAACAATACCTCAATACTTTAATCCAATTATTTTTCTCAACGCAATTGAATTTTATTTCTATAAAATCAAGTTGATAAATCAGAAAACAGGAACCATTCTATTGTATTAAAACGCGTCGGTAGAAGCGCGTATTGTTGAAGTATACTTGTATGGTCTGGTTTTCTGGGTGTGAAGAGGACAGGGTTCTAATATCGCTACACAGAATAGGAATATTTTATATTAGTAAAATGTTTTTTCACTCTTTCTTTAAGCAAACTCGAGTAAATTTCCCCTAATAATTCTACCTTTCTTAGCCCTGTGTCAGCTATATTATTGGATATGGATAGCTCAGTTGGCTATCAAATAATACATAATTTTTACATGAATATACTATTTTAATTTTACCAAATCAGAACCTATTTATCTCCGTTTGGATTCTTACAGAAACGTCTTCATCTGCTTCTTACAACAAGACTTGTGTCATATCTTATAGTCATGTTTAGACCCAAACTCTAAAATAAGAAATTAAAACTGAGATGAGCAAACTTAAATTTGTATTTGAAGTGTGCAAGGAAATGATCACAATCATTACCGGTAGACAAGCTTGAAAAATTTATATTTAAAAAATACGCTGCTTTCAAAAGTCCTAGTAAATCCGCTTCCTTTTCTTTCTAATAAACTAATTACTACTCCGAACAACATGGACTATATTTATATGTCATTCTTCTTCACTCTTCCCTTTCACATCTTCTTTGTCATCCCCGCTACCAGTAGTTCCCAGTCCTGCCATGGGGAGGAATCAAGTTGTCACTTGTTTTGATGCAGAGATGAAAACAGGCAGCGCAGTGCTATTGCGGACGGTAAGAGAACTTACATATATTTTTATTGGTCCTTGTTTTTGCGATTCGCTTTTGTTTCAGTCCTCGGGCAGAGGTTGCGGTGCATGCGTGCTATAGATGCACTTCACTTCTAATTAGCAGCCAAACTTGCACGACTCATGACAGGGATGGTTGGTTAGTTGGAAAAGCAAGAAAATGGAATATATTTGCATGGAATGATACGATAAAAATAAACAGGACAATGGGGTATTGAATAATTGTTTGTGAAACTTTGTGCGCGACTCTTTGTAACTTTTAGAAAATTTTTATGACGGTTATTCATATTATAGTGTAGCTATTGATATGTATTTGGCGATTACATGTCTATTTACAGATATTAGAGTATGAGTGTAGGGAACTCGAGAAAAGGTCTGTGTTAAAACAGTTTTTGAAGGAAAACTTTTTTGGGCCAAAATAAATAAAGTATTTCTCCATTAGAAACATAGAGCCTAATTTTCTTCCCACTGTGATATCAACCTTTATTAAATATACGCCAAGAGCATAGTGGCATTGAATGATAAACGTTTTGAATGAAGATAAAAAGTTATCAGATTCTAGGACAATCTTGATAGATATTAAAAAAGTATTGAAATCACCGAGGAAAAAATATTAAACTATATCTCTACTGGTGAATGATTTGATTTATTTTGACCAAAGGTTTGACTTAGTAAAAAATAATCTGCAAAAGTTCTCACCTTAACTTATCTTTTCTTCAACCACACCTTAAAGACTAATTTAAGGGGAAAATTATCGTTTACAAAGATGGTCACATGAGCAAAGGAGTAAAACTATTATTGTACCTGGTCACCATTGACATATAGATCAATGTATGAATTCTAGCCGGTTACAATTGGGTTGGTTTTCCCTGTTAAAGTTTTTATTCGCACTCAGGCCTAATATACTTATCCAATAAGAACATATCATTAAAAACTTTGATGATAACAATATAAATAATAATAAAAATATACAACTACCTGGCTTCGCATGTCTTATTACGTACTTGTACCTAACCAGTTAGATCGATAGCATGACTGTCTATTTATTGGGCTAATTCCCTGCATTACCTAAAGTATCTATGAAAATAATCGATATTAAAAAAGTTGTAAGCTAACTGTATGGGTCATGGATGCTACGTTTGCCATATAATTAACTATTATTATTATTATTAGCACCGCGTCTTACTACCCGTTTGGGTTATACGCACTTACGCTAATGTGCAATGGTAGGGTGATTGTGAAGATGAAATGAAGGACCTATAGTTTAACGTGGAATCCGAACCACGGCGGAGACCTGGCATTCCCCACATTCACAAGATGTCTTGTCAGAGGTGAAGGAAGGGTTTATAATTAACTAATATGTCTCGTTAGTATCCAATACAATGGCATTAGAGTGCACACGAAACAAATATAAAGATAATTCAACCCCAGAAATATTCGAACATACCCTTTGAGAGGTGGTTAATTAACACTTAGGGACGTAACAACTTAAAAATATCTTACCTATAGTAAGAGATAAATGAATAGTAGTAATGTTACTAATAATTTAAGGGTCAAACGAATATTGGTGTATACAGGGGGGAAAGGGCTGGTTTTGTAAAGTTGTATCAAAAATCTTTTGAAAATAAGGTGAGAAAACCAAAGTTAAGTTCTTGAAAAGACATTTAGGATCATAAGGGAAGTAAAGTCAAATTCAGACCTCCCGGGTTAGAGTCATTGGGGCAGGGTGCTGGGGGAGTAATATACCCGGGACGGACCAACTATTAGGTAAGGTATAGGAAAGAAGGACAAATATGACTTTTAGATTTAGGTGCTTATCCTAAACTTATTATTGTATTTAAAAAAGAACATAGCTAAAAAATGTAATGTTAATTAAAGATGTAGATCCGGGTCTCAACCTAGATGATAAGAATTGGGATTGTAAAGCAAATAAAAAACATTACCAAACCTAGTATCGGCCCTGCTATTTATATTTTTTAACTGTTCCTCAGGAATTGAAGGTGGGCCGAGGCGTTGATTCTGGCTTGAATCCCTGTTGGAAAGTATTCTAATAATCTGTAATGCGAAAAAAAAAGAGGCAAGCTACGAGTGCCTGTGAGCTCAGCTCACTCTAATTACCCCACTAACGTCAAATATCCTGCCAACAAAATATTTACCTGCTTCGGTGGCTACATGGTTTAAGAGCATCACTCTTGCAATAGAGTAGACTGCTGGTGACAGGGAGATCGAGGTTCAAATTCTGGTCTAGTGTACCTAGGGAGTTTTTTTTTGTTAGGTTTTCCTCTCTCTCTCTCTCTCTCCATACAAATTTGGGTACCACTCCTCTAAATTCATATTTCCCCATCCATAACCAATTAGGCTACTAATTAGAGTAATTAGTACAAATTCGTATAGCCTGGACAGGTAGTATACGTGGCGATAAATGAAAAAATTAAATATATAAAATTATTATTAGCACATCGTCTTACTAACCGTTCGGGCTATACGCAAAATATGTTTTTTTTAAATCCACAAAACTTCTGTCGATGGTGATGCAGACACCTTATCTCGTTTTCAGGCTACGGTGAGGTCATAGATAAAGTCCTGATCGGGTGGTCACAGTAAATATCAAAAGTGTTTTACCACTCTCCATTCCCACTAATAGGGTACATTTTATTTAATTCTTTTTTCGTTACTACCCTATTATCCCGGAGAGTATGCAATGAATCGATAAAATAATATTATCAAAAAGATCAACTAGCCAGTTTAATGGAAATTGGATGACCCGGTTCGGAAAATACTATTCTGAGTAAGGAAAAGAGGAGGGTGGAAAGAGTTAGGATAGCACTAATAGGGAAAAGGGGCGGATAAAAACAGAGTAAAAATAAACAGGATAGGAAAGAGAAACATTAATTTAAAATGTGGGACACAACGAAAGGCAAACACATGCATACACAAATTGACGCTTTAGGGGAGTGCTCACCATCCGTGTCCGACTCATCAACAGATGATTATGATGATGATGATGATGATGATGAAATGGTGTTTTGTTAGGTTTTGGCAGCTAGTACTTTTCATATCAGGTCCCAACAGCGCGAGGTATGTTGAGGATGCATGAACGACATTTTGTCGATATTTTGTGAATTATTAACGCAACATCACACGTCTCTTCGTCCCTTCCTATTACCCCTTCAACTGGCCCTTAACATAATTCCTGTCATCTACGCTTCATTCAAATTATAAAATGATAAAAAAAAGACATAACTGTCACTGATTTGTTCTTTTTAAATGAGCTTAGTAAGAAAATTGAAGGGGAAATGAAATTTACTATTCCAAGTTAGGAAGTAGTTTTTTTTTCACAAATAAAGTTTTTTTTATTTCCACGTTTTACTATAAGTTCTGGTAATACGCCTATGTAATAATTTCACTCGTGTGTTAGCGATTATGAGGGTTGAATTTTAGAGGAAGTGTACCCGCATTTACGTGAAAGGAGAGAGTGGAAAACAATGGAAGAAAAACCACACGTAGTACAACCAACCGAGATCTCCCCGACTACCTTTGTCTAATCTATTTCTAGAGTAACGACTTAGACCGTTTGGTCACAAAAGTGGGTCAAATTTTTTTATTTATAGTTGATATATTATCACGTTAATGTATATTGATTAATCCATATTTGTATTATCATGTGTATTTATTATATTAACATTCATTTCTTTTGAAGTTTGGTTTGTCGGTGACTGGTTACGGGGTCAGGGGGTTAAAATTCTGGAGGAATATACTGAGGGTATTTTTACTAAATAGTTTTACACTCTGTATTCAAGCCAATGCGATTCCATTTCCTTCAAATCATATATTTGTGTTCTTATCCAATTAGTGTAATTAAATGAGTATGGTCTGGACAGGAAATAATTCCAGAATAAAAAAATTATAAATCATATATAATAAAGATTTACTCAACAGTAAAATGGATTTACCTTAGACAAATAGATAATAAAATATTCAATATATGAACAATATTCTTCGTCCAATAACTCTAAACATACAGTTTATATTTTAGAGGATATTTTACTGAACCTCTGGGAAAAAAACACCGTTAATGAAAATTGAAAATAAATATTTTATTTAATCAATGGGAAACATTAATAACACTCTGGATGTATGAAAGGATGGTTCTTTTGACAGTTTGTCAATTTCCTTCTCAACGTGTAGGCTTTGGGGAAAGATGAGTGACAGTTGGGTGTGACGTGGGGTGTACAGCGTAGCAGACAAAACACACAAGCCACTTGTCAAATAGAAACAACACTATAGTTGGATGGATTAGGTGTTTTGTCTGTGCCTGTTTTCGAAACAAATATAAGCAGTGGATTTTGCCCAAATATTAAGAATATCAATGTTATCAGGCATATATAACACAATTTGTTGTAAGTAAGTTCATTTTTAGGTTCAATTAACAGCAGCTTTCGAAAGACTCTGATTGTATTAGAATACGACATATATCCTTAATTTAGTGCACCCACATTTAAATATCTATAAAAAAATATTGAATGAATGGGACCACGAAAAATATTAAGCACTAAGGATTGTATTACATTTTTTTTAAAAACTAGTAAGCCTGGGACTATTATATTATCTCAAAATCACGTGGCTTGGTGATAAATAATGGTATTCTTTTGTAATTGTTTAACTGTGTTATTTTTATAAAATTGAATTAATATAAAGTTATTATTTTTCGCAATAGGAAGGAGTGTTTGACAGTGAATAATAAGATTTATCAATTTTATAAAATATTTTTGGACGAAGGTTTTTTGTTTACAATTCTTTTTAAGTTATTTGATCTACTAAAACGAATGTTTGAATGTCATGTTAGTCAAATGCCAATTATGATTCAAACTTTTTAAATATAGTTATTTGAATGTTTCAATTTTATTTGTATTAAATTACAAGAGATGCATTTAAAAATAGTTTGATAATAAACATTTTAATATATAACCAACAAGTAGGGTCTGATATTAAAATTAAGAAGTATATTCACACAATACATAAAATAGTTTAAAATACAAATCTAAATGGCTTATGATGACTCTCAGAAAAATGTGTTAGTCAGTAAAAGGTAAACTTAATTTAATTTACAATTTTAATCTTATATTAAGCTTACTGTAGGCCTAAAATAAATTAGCATGACACCTACACAAAAGTTAAATTCAAAGCATGTTTCAATGATTTTGTCAGATTCTTCTTTTTATCTCGAACAGATAAAAAAAATAGGTATCGAACATAATATTAATTATTACTTTAATATAGCAAACTATATCATGTCCTGACAACATAAATCAAATGTAATGTTTTACGCTCTTTTTTTTACGCCATTTAGAATTTCAACAAATCAATTTACAGTTCGGTAATTATTCATGTCTATCATTCACAATTAATAAATACCCCTGGAAACACCTGTTTAGTGGTTTTCATGCGAGGTATGTGCATCACGTTTTTGTGATATTTTGAAGTTTGATCTACCATAGCGTGTGTCATATTTTATTATTTACGGGTTCCACAAGCACGCACGTATTCATACATCGACACATAAAACCCACGCATATTAATACAATGGCACCCCACTCACACATATATATACCTTGGTCGATTGAGCGTAGCCTCCTCAGCTCAGTTGATACCAGCCTGTATTTTGTGTCATAATGATCCAGTTTCATACATATTATATTTTAGTTGTAATAGGGAACAATATTTTTTTAATTCCTATTTGATTATGATTGAATTTAAAAAAAGAATCACCATGTCAATTTCACTTGGTGGGATGTAAATAGAAACAGACTTTGACATTATTTCAAATGTCGAATTTCTGTCATGAAGTTTTATTTGCAGCATTTCGGAGAGAATGTTTAGTCAAAATATTACGATTCATGTTTTGATAATAAAAACAATAATGTATCAAGCAACTATTGCTTATTAATTTTAACAATTATCCGAAACATAGTTTTTCTTAACAAAATTACTTGTTTGTTAATGAGCCAATTAAATTGGTCACCAATCAAATAAAATTGAGTCTTTATTTATATTAAGTAGAAAGATTCTAGATGTAAAACCCAACATATCTGTAAATATGCAGTTCTTGGTTAAATTTAATAACATGTAGGTACCTAGTATAGATTCATTAATTTACAATTACAAATACTTAACCAACATAGAATTAAATAACTATGCCATAAAACACTATATTTTATTCTGAATTATACATTTTAATGTTATATTTTTCTAGTGATAAGATTTCCTGGCTATAGATCCAGAGGTACCAGACTCAATCCCTAACACTTCCAGATTTTTCTCTGAATGAGTGGGTCTGGAATGAAGTCAACTTGTAAAATCGTGAGGACAATGAGGAGCTACTTGAGCGAGAAAGTAGTGGCTCCTGTATAGAAAACTGAGATTAATGGCCTTAGGGTTCACTGTGCTGACACCATCCATCCTCAAAAGTTGGAACTATCATCGTCAACAGATGGCGGGTAATCTCTCGTTATGGCTTGATTGCTGTCTGACGTCATTGAGTTTTTGTTGTTGTATTTTTAAATTCAATATTTTATTTCTTCAAAAATATCTAGCGTGATTATAATCCGTATATCTAGTGTCAGGGAACGTCAAGTGTAAATCCGTCTATTACATGATGAGGAAGCCGTTATATATTGATGACGTCCCATCCGTTCACTTCCATAGCAACGCAGCCTAGCACGTGGTATGTGGACACGTGTCTAAATATTAACTTAACGTGTGTAGGAGATATAAATAAAAATAGAAAGCGATTACAAAGTAAACAAAAATCTTGCCATAAATATTTTTATATTATAATATACTATTATGTATGCACATTATTGGGAATTTAGACGTAAAGTATTACATTGATAAATATGTGATCAAAAATATATTGCAATATTAACTAGATAGGCTGATCTTTTCATCCAGTGGTATCGTTGGCTACTAATCTAGTGTTCTCGGGCTCTATTCCTGGCTGTATCAAAGATATTTTACCAAAAGGGAAATGGTTCCTATTGTGTCCATGGTCTGGATAATTAGGGTTAAATTAGGTCCAAGACCTCAACTGGCATATCATTATAATAAATATTATTACATCTCATATGGCTAAAATAACGGAACCTACATGGCGGCCCAAACTCGACAAACCTGTATATCGGCCAATGGCAGTAGGAGACCAGGAGAAATGTCTAGCCGACAAACCTTGATGATTTTCTCTATAAAAACAACTAATAAAATGGATTTCAGTTTAATAGATGTTAAAGGCCACGTAGTTGAAATTTCATGTTCACAGACCGCATTTCTGAATGTTTAAGCCCAGTCAGTTAGCCTTCAGTTATCCCAGAGCTGTATTTTGTAGCCTTACTATTTTTTAAATAGATCGGTTTGTTCAAGTTCAAGTTGTACAAAAGCTTGCGAAAAAAAAAGAACCTTTTACAAATAAATTAATATTTCATTAAAAAATAATTAAAAATGTTATATGAAATATTGATAAGCAATAGAAACATTTTCATATTTTTTATTTGATATATTTAAGGCGCACTTTTTGAACAGACTGGTTATATCAGCACACGACTTATAAACCGACTTAAATAAAGGACAGATTCAACACCCGGCCCCCTGGACGGTAACTCGTCACAGGGAAAGAAGACACCCCAACATGTTAGCAAAGATACATTTATCGGCCATTCTGGGAGTTGAACCTGGAATTCTTAGCTCAGTAGCCGGACACGTTACAGTCTGAGATAGGGTGTCCGACTCCTATTTATATGAAATATTTTACCCCACGATAGCCAGAAAATTACGTAGTTTTAAAATGTTCGCAATTCTAATTAAGACTATATGGGAACCAATTAAAAATATCCCAGCTCAAAATATTTTCAAAATATTCGAACTAGTTTATTATATTTCTTCCTAATATTTGGTAAAAAATAAGTGGATAGTCAGACGAAAAAATCTCTACATGCGGAGGCATTCGATGATTAAGTGGTCTCATAACTTGCGATGCACTTTAGAAAAGTTAAAAGAAGTATGTTATCTTAAGGCGGCCACCTTGATCACCAAAAAAGTATCATTTGCTATCAGGCCATACAGCTTAAAACAAAATTGTCTGGGTCATTTTCTGGAACTACTTCTTGATTCTGTCTTAAGCTTATGTTTCCTTTCACCCTTACCCTACACTCACCCTTTGGCTTATCAATAGAAAATAACGAATCCTCTTATCTCAAGTCCGACACCTTATCTCAGTCGGTAGTGTGACATTCTACTGCGCTATGGGTCCTAGGTTCGATTTACATCATGGCTCAAAAAGCTTTTTTTTTTTTGTGAAATGTGGGTCTACCCTTTTATAGTGATGAGCTAACGGCTGGGGTATAGGTGTTGTGCCTGTTCTAGACTTAAGCTAGTTTATAAGTCATGTGCGGATCTAATCAGTCCTCAAGTAAATGAAAAAAAATCTGGATAGGCCTTTGGCAATTGTCCTTCATTCAGATTTTTTTAATCAATCCTAATTACTGATGTTTTAAATTGTGAAAAATAAATGAAGAATATCCTAAAATTGTCTCCTGGAACCTGAGATAACTTTGGTGGAGCCCAAAGGCTCGGCGAAGCACAGTTTGAAAACGCTGGTATAATCCCTCAAGGTGATTCTGCTACCTTTCAGGGTAAGCAAATCATACATAAATACATACATACATACATACATACATACATACATACATAAATAATTAAATGTTTTGTAATAGATTAGAAAATATCTGATTTTAACTTATACACTTGAAATACAAATCGTATAGCCTATTTAAAATAATTGTATATTTTTTATACTTAATTTAATTTTTATTTTTAAATTTCAATAAAAAAATAGTAAGGTTAACGCGTTTAAGAGTACGAACATTAAGATTTCAAAAATTGGTAAACATGGGAAGTGATTTGGTTAGCAAACATTGATTTTGACTGTCAACAAGTTTGTTTGAGCTTTTTAACTTCGGTCAACTAAATTCCGTACGGCTGTGGGAGATAAGAATCAATTTTCAGTCAATAAACTGTAACTTTTTAAAAAGTAATTATAAGCTCTCTTAAATAAATAAAAATAGTAGACCTAAATGTTTTTGTATTTTATAATTGTGTGATTCATGTGGAACAGAATGATGTGAAGCATCAAATTTTTGTCATACAAGGGCTGCTATCTAGCGGTTATAATTCAAATTACTGTAGGAGAGTGCAAGAGTACGCAGTTAAGTAGCTGTCGAAGGTTCTGTGCGTGCCCTTGCCCTCCAAGACAAAATTAAAAACCATATATGATAATTTACATCTTCTGTACCTTCTTTTAATTTAGTAACAATTTTTTTCTTTCGGATAAATAACATTTAGAATCGGTAAATACAAACAAACCCGTGAAAGGAAGCTGATATTCACTCAGAAAAAACCAAATAAAGCAAACAAAATGATTGCAGCAGGTCATAGCCAATGACAAGTTGCAAAGCATATAGGTACACATGAATGAACGCTTCGTATACGACTTAAAGCTGTAATTATATCTATTAAGGGGGGTGATAACTCCGGAGGGGATATTTTCTAATTTTTTGCTTCTAATTTTTGTTTGAAATTAAATATCAAAAGTGGTGACTCCACAGTGATCAGAATAATTATTCCTACTATAAACATGTTTCGACAGAATTTGTTTAATGCAGAATAAAATAAAATAAAAACCTTACCACTGTAGGGTGTTAATAGGCATACTATGACAATCATTACTATTCAATTACATTATCTTTAATATATGTAAAACTTATTTAAATTATAAGGAAACTATATAAAAACTCTCAACTTAAATGTTACATTGCCTTTTAAAATTTCAGGTTTCTCATTAAACTGGCATGATCTGTTTCAGGGCACAGTTTCTACATCGCTCAGAAGGTTCCGAAATGCATTCACTGCAGATATGGAAAATGAGCTGGAAGAACGTTGTCGGCAGCTGGACTACAGATTTTATGGCTTGACAAGAAGACAACGATGAAGTTAGCTTTTGAGTTTGCAGAATTTAAAGGAGTCAATAGCAGGTTCAACTGTAACAAGAAGCTATCGAGTAAAGAATGGGTAGTTGGATTCTGCAAACGGCAAGGCCTCTCTCTTAGAAATCCAGAACAGTGCAGTTTAGTGCGTGCGATGGGATTTAATCAGGTTCAGGTTGAAATTTTTTTGGGAATTTAAAAAACTGCTATGAACAATACAAATTTCGACCCAACAGAATCTTAAACATGGATGAGGCTGGATTTTCGACAGTTTCTAATAAATCTCTCAATTTCATTTCTACCAAAGGAAAGAAGACGGCCTGCAAAGTGTCTTCAGGGGAAAGGGGTCAATTAGTCACTGCAGTTTGTTGTCCAAGTGCAAGTGGGTTATACGTTCCACCGGCTTTGATTTTTCCTCGCAAGCGAATGAATCCTGAACTATTTTAAGATGCACCATACGCAACTTGGCCTCCTATTTCAAAAACAGGTTATATGAATTCTGAAATTTTCATTGATTGACTAAACCATTTCACTTTCCACGTAAAACCCACTAAAGAAGATCCTGTGCTACTGATCCTAGATAATCACGCCTCTCATTGCTCCCGCCTTGCAGTTCTCTTTTGCAGGGAGAATAAAATTACCGCCACACTCAAGTCACAAGATTCAGCCTCTTGATAAATGTTTCTTTGGGCCTCTCAAAGTAGACTATGCACAAGAGGTTGACAAATGGTTGGTTACACATCCAGGTCAGGCAGTCGCACAAATGCAATTAGGAGCTTTATTTCGTGCAGTTTACTCAAGAATTGCCATATTAGAAAAAAATGAACGTTCTTTCTCATCAACAGGTATTTTCTCGTACAACCCGGACGTTTTTTCAGATGAAGACTTCGCTCCAGCAGAAGTAACCTACCGAATTGAAGCAAATGAAAAGATAATTTTGCTGATAATGCTGTAGAGCCAGTTTATAGTACTATGCAACCATCTACAAATATTGTGGACAGTACTGAAGTCATCTTAGCAAATTATTCAAATACTGTGTTATCTGCCAAACTTATCCATTATCAAGAAAATGACAGTAAATCTGCTTCCAACCAAAGGTCATTGCAGGGAATAAAGTCAATCAATCCATTTTCAAAAAGCCAAAACTAAAAGAAAAGACACAGGGAACATCAAAAGTCAGAAGTTTTTGTCAGAAACACCATTTAAAATTTGTCCGCTACAAGAGAAAAGGGGAAATTTGAGAAAGAAGAAGGAAAAATCATAGAAATAAGAGAAATATAGAAAATGCTGCAAAAAAACTTGATTTTTCGAAGCCATCCACATCAAAGAAAGCATCCTTAACAAAATATCTCAAGACAAATAAAGACATTTTTTGTTAAGGCTGTGGAGAATCGTTTAAAGAAGACTGGGTGCAGTGTGGCAGCTGTTATGAATGATGGCATGCAACATGTTCGGGATATGATATTGGACCACTCGTGTGTGATAACTGCTAGTGCGTACTCTTGGAATATATGATGCGCACTCTTAAACAAATGGGCGTATAAGAGTACGCATTTACATATCTCAATAAAACCATTATTTTATCTGTTAATACAAGATAATTTTGAGCTTTCGTGCTATAATATAAAGCAGCACAGATCAATAATTATAACAATGTGTGTTTTATTGATTAAGTTTTAAAAATATAGTGTTTATAGCTTAAAATATATTAGGTGCGTACTATTGGACGCCTTTCCCTATCAAGAGAAAAATGATCATTTTGTAAGAGACACTCGATGAGTACACCCGAAGGAAGACAAAGAGACAGTAATTGTCTTGCGGAAGACGCTACTGGCGTTTTATGTATTAGTGAAGTTATAAAAGACATTGAAAGTGTCGCCTCTTGTTATAAGGCCGAACAAAGTCCTGTCTGGCTTGCGGGAGTCGTGTTATTGTTTTCAGCCAAGAGGGTCCTTAATGGTGTTAGTACGTAGCGTCCGGAACCTGTCAACCCCGCCAAAACTAATGGGGCGCAGTCCTCGCAAACCGGCTCAAATGGGATGGGAGAGGTGGGCGGAAGAACGGGGGAGACAACTTCGGAGAGGGCTCATTTTAAGGAAGTTGGAGTGCGTAATTCGTCCACAAGGAGGTGTAAGGAACGGAATATATCATGAGAAGTCCTTTTACAAGACACCGTTGGGGTATGTGCTTTGGAAAAATGGAGTATAGTTTTACTGTACATTAAAAAGTGAATAAATCAAAAATCAAAATAGTATTGAAAATATTTATTAAACACAAATATTATATTTGTATATGTACACACAAGCATACATTTATTTAATTAAAAACGAAAAACGATACATAGTAAACAATAGATACATAAGGTAAATACAATTTCGACTAAAACTATAATTAGGAAATAGGTTCAACAAATAAAAATTTTGATTAAAACTATTATCATAAAATAAGTTTAAAAATATACACCACAACCTTTTATAGTATTGAATTTTATGTATAAAAGCTATAATTTGAATAAATTTGAGTAATGTATCTAAATTTCTCTAATATAATCCAGTACAAGTTATTAATACAGTTTACGTTTCAGGTGGAATTGAGTTATGATTATTTTATATCAGAACGAAATATAAAATCTATTTTGGTTGCTATAAGCGTTTTATAGTTTCTAGTTTTTAAATTTCATTGGAATTTCTAAACTTGTATCCTGAATTATTTTGATATTAACATATTAACAAATTATTTAATTTTATAATTATTTATCTATAACAGTTACGTTTGTGTATATTTGGCTAGGGCAACTTATTTTTAGGGTTTAAAAATTCACATTTATTAAGTTACGATGTTAATAAAAGAATTGTAGCGTTTTAATTAGAGATTTTAAAATTATATTTTTCCCATTTTCTCTTTTATTATTATATATTTGGTAAAGAAACCTGAAATTATAGAACATTTTGACGTACCTAATAGTAATAAGAACTATTTGAGTGAGGGGGATGATTAATTTTAAAGGATAGATTAAACAAAAGAAAAAGAGTGTACTACACATCCCTGGTCTTCAAGTCCTTTGTATCCAGCAATTAAGATAAATGTATGTTGGGTAGTGTGAGGGGGATGGGCCACATGCTTGTTAGTCACGTACGTCACTAAAATATATACGTAGACACGTGAGTTCATGTTACATCGTTAATCGGTGTACTGAAGTAGATAACCTAGCTAACCCACCATGTATAAGAACATTTGTAATTCAATAGACTTCAGGGGAATAGTACAACCTTGTTACGTGACAAAACGGCCCTAGTTACAGTTTATTAGTTCCACCAGTGTATTCAGTGAGTTAAAAAAAGGATTTAGAAATTTAGGATCTTGTGGTACTCATTTAAATGAGTAACAAAAGTCTTAGTGAACCTAGGTCCACAAACCAACTCGCACAGAGCTACAGGAGAAGTAAAGGTGGTCCAGTCGCAAGCACCCCTCCTTCCCCCTCTTGACCCCTGACCAAAATACTCTGGACCTTTATGTATAGGAATATTTAAAGAGTTTAGTGTATTCTTCTCGAATAAATGATTTACCAGACTTAAAACTAGTTGAAAACTGTGGTCAAACGATTAAAATAAAGCCGGAGATGTTTAAAAGAGCAAGCAACAGTCTTATTGGTGGATGTGAAATTATTACTAAAATATAACTTTTCCTGTGTCTTTTTGCGATTTGTTTGGCCAAACTAGCTTAACTTGGTCTTTATAGTAAATTAAATGAATACTAAAAGATCCTAAGGTTTTGAACCCTTTTTAATAACAACCTGAATATTACCGTAATTATGTAACTAAGTCAAGAGAGCGGTGTTACGAAACATTTTTGTCAATTTAAATATGGTCATTACAGTGTGTGTTTTAAAATACCTACTCAGTCATGTGAGAATCATGCAAGTTTTCGAATACAGTGAAGTTGATATCCAAATATTGTGGTGGTTTTATTACTACGTATTGGGTTGTTAAATAATAATTGTGGGACAAAGTATGAATAAAAAATATGAATCAACAAACATATGCTCTTCCAATGCTTATTTTTGGTTGATTCCCTTAAACAAGGTTTTTTTTACCAATCCTTCAATATTGTTGGTCACAAGGAAATTAGGGGAATATAATATGGTTAAACGGTCTCTTATACAAATTTGAAGTTCCTCAAATCTTATCGGCTTACGAATCAATTAAATTCATTATCATATTTGATGCCCCACCAAAATGCTATTCACATATTAATTCATTTAATAGTACATTAACTTTGTATATTTATATTTTCTCGTACAATATGTTGACAGTATTAGTAAATCACCGTTGACTAGCTAATAATACTTCAATGCAAACCAACATTGGAGAGACTATTTCGAGAATAATTATGACGTTAATATAAATAAAGTGAATCTATGTTGAAATCAACAAAAACATTTCAATTTAAAAATAATTTCAATTCAAAGTTTGCTTACTATGTTTATTTAACTGCTTGTATATAGAAGTCCCGATACTCAGGCCAGGCTTTTAAACAAAAGCGGAGCTACCCTTCTCTCTTCAGGAAGGAATAAATACACCAAAACTCAGTTGAAAAAGAGCGTCAATTTGAACAAATTAAGGATAGTTTCCCTACAATTATCGCTAACCACATTCTTATTCCCGTTGCCTCAGTGAAATTTAAACTTTTTCAATGGATTGATTACGGGTTCTAATATATTGACACTTAAACTCCAACGATGCAAGTGTGGATTTAGCAAAAAACTTAACAAACTAAGGAGTATATCGGGAACTTAACTCGTGACCCTTGGACTAGTGTACCATTCTCTACAACTTAGCTATTCAGGATACATTGTCTATTCATAGCTTAAGGAAGAGTATTCAAAAACATAAAAGTAATAGTAAATTTTATATTGTAAAGGGAAAATCAAACATCTAAAGATTCAGAAAAATTTCACCACAAGCGTCTTACATATTTTAAATATATAGTTCCTAATTAGAGTAGTTTAATTGTACTAAATTGTTTGTTGAATAAACAGTTGGTTAAATGAATATTTCTGGAACTGTTCTTTAAAGGTAGGTATAAAAAATAAAACAATATCTGTCATCTGTTGACACTGAAACAACTATCCTATTATTAAATCACAATTAATTCAAGAATGCCGGCATAATATCCTATAATTTGACTTATAAATACATGAAAGTAGATTGGTGATATAGTTTAGTAATTAAAATTAATGTATTTCTATCGAATATGCGATGCTTGAAAATCATTTTCAGTAAACGATACGATGAAAATCATATGGGTTTGAAATAATCACACAACACTTCTGCCAGCAACAGAAACCTTTAACTAACCTCAAACACTACGCATGTTCTCTGTTATCTCAAAATTAATTGATAAACATTAACAGTAAATTTAAGTAAACTTTCAATTTCCCACGCTTGGTAGTATTCGTGTGAGAGATAGTAACACTAACAATGTGTTTTAATTTAGAGTAATACAAACACAACCACACATGAATAACTTTCGCGCTGGATGTTTGATAATCCAACAAATCGCTAGACAAATACCACTTCTATTTTTTTTTTATTCTCATTTTCCAAGGGGACTAACACATCGACATAAATGTGTTCATCAGTGTATGAAGTTATATGAATGTATAAAGGGAAAATGTGTGTAGTACGGTTATTAGATGAATCATGAGTCAATATTTAGAATGATAAAAAATAAATGTATTCTAGCATTGAAGTACAAATATTAGTTTTATTTTCTAAGTGTGAAAAACTCCCATGACGAGTTAACAACGTTATCGTTGGTAGAACTTAAAAAAATTAAAGCAAATAATACAGGGACATTTTAGAAGCTATATAGAGATAAAATAATTATTGTGAACTCACCCATTAAAAAAAACTACATAGAAACAAACACTGCTTCAGGTGGGTACAGTTTTTACCACGTGGTAGGACTATGTGAAAGTTTAATTTATCGTTTGTTTGTTTTTAATTGTTTTAAAACACATGTGAAATGTAAAAAAAAATTAAAAAATAGCTAAACGATACTTGATTAACCGAGAAAGGACACAACTAGGTGAAAGGTTATCATAGTTGGAATAGGGTGTGTCATCAATTTTCCGGTGTAAACATAAATCAAAATAGGTGGGAAACATTTGATCTGCCGAGTACTCGGATGCATTAACGAAATTGAGATTTATAGAAATATATTTAAAAATAATGTCGAGATAAAGCATTCTCACCTCCGTTTAATTTTTTTTTTTTACAAATTCCAATTTGACATTATAATCTATGATACATTATTTCGAAAAAAAAAGTAACTGTCTCATTCATCATACATATTTGTTAACACCAGCATAATCTATTTACTCGTAGTTTTAAACTAGTGCGTCTCCAATATTATAAAATGAGGATATAAAATCCGTCGTGTTAAAAGTCAGTCTCAGTGTCTAAGAACAAGATTTTCTGTTCAGTGGCTCACATGTAGTTAGTATAATATAATATTTAGCGCCGCGTCTTACTAACCGTTCGGGTTATACGCTTTAGGTACTAATTACTCTAGTGGATAAGGAATTGGGAAGGTTGAATTATAGGAAGTGAACCCGCATTTGCGTGGAGGGAGAGTGGAAAACCATTTTGAAAAAACCACACCCAGTTCACCCGACCGAGATTCGAACCTCGATCTACCCGTCCTCAGCAGTCGAGCTCAACACGACAAGCGCGTTAGCCAACTACGCCACCGAGGCGGGTCACACGTAGTTAATCGGGAAAGTGCTGAATTTGCTATAACTTATATTTTTCCAGTTATTTTTTGTGTTTTTCTGAGCCTTTATTTATTAACAATTTAAATTTGTTTTTTAATGGTATGATGCACCACTCAAGCTTTATCGCTCCTATATTTAAAAAGGAAGACTTTTTCTTAAAACTTATAAGATATGTGAAATAAGCGGAAACAAAATTGAAAAAAGATCCTTATATTTCACCAAATAGCATAAATGAAATTATATACAATTTTACAAAATCATATTGAGAAAAAGTAATATATATGTGTTCACTAAAGAACATAGCAATCAACTTTCCGTTTCTTAAATCTCCATTTAAAAACAATATATGCCTATAGTTTGGAAACTGTTGATTTATAATAATATATTTCCGATAATGTTTTGATTATGTTTAATATTTTTACAATTTCAAAATTATAGTTTATTTTGTATCTCGAAGAAATGAGTAGATATGATCCAAATAGAAGACATCCTTTTATGTAAAGTACCCTCTATGTTATTTTACTGGAAAAAAGAAATGTACCACTTTGTTTTTAATGTTTAATAGTTTCTAAATACTAATTTTTTTTTTCAAAATTGTTAAGGCGGAATTTAAGAATATTGCAATTTTCTCTTTTTGAAATTTTCTCTTTTTGCAATTAAATAAACTAACTCTTAATCTTAGGGTCAGAATACTAATTCGAAGTAAACTCCTTGGGGCAAACTAATAAGAATCCTAGAGTTTGAATTTTTGCACGATCGGTAAAATGGTTTTAGCTCTAGGCTGAGATACATACCCACAGACAGACAGACAGACAGACAGACAGTGGCATGAACACTATATTTTCTGATCCAGTGAGTTATTGAACGTCAACATCCATCGCAGAGTAGATTTTTTTTTTTGACAGTCACAATGCTTTCTCTCTCCGAAGGGTCGTTAGAGAGTAAATAATTGAAATGCATAGGGAAGATGATTTTATATGAATGAATATCATAAAAATAAATTATTCCACTACTTATTTCAAGAAAATAGGGCTTACAAGCACTTGACGTTCCCCTCCTATCGACACCCTCACCCCACCAACCCTATTCACAACAGAAGTTCAATTCAAATTTATGGAAGCGACGTAAAATACGAGGATGACATCAACAAGATGCAAACATCAGGTGAAGAATGAGAATAAAAGCAAACAAAATATATAAACCTTTTGAATACATTCAGACTTATGAGATACAAAGCCAAGATTCCATCCCATCGACAAACACACAAACACACACACAAAAAGTAATATATTGAGCTATAAATTATATCCAGGCTGCATATATTTGCCTTACAATTGGTATTCCTTTGTGTTATATATATATACACACACCAACGTTAGTAGTACCTAGTTCTTGAATGTTATAAAACACATAAATACATTATTTGACTCATCGACTAGAACAAAGTTGTAACTTACATTTGCGGTATTCTATAACAATGATCATAAAATAGATGACTAAAGAGTAGAGGTTGCTAACTTTTACATTGCAGCAGATATTTTTAAATTACCTATGCTCTTGTCATCTGGGTGATCAAGCTTGCGATAAAACTTTCAAGTCCTTAATGGTTTATTTGAATCTTTAAGAATCCCGAACTTAAAATTTATCACTTTGTTCTAGTCGATTCTTTATTTATTCACCATAATTTGTAGACCTACACCTTCGTGTAACATACAACTGATTGAGATTGGAATCATGATATTGAAAGTGTTACATACGTTCAGAAGGTAGTTTAAAATTTCACACCGAACCTCGTTTAATGGATTAACTACCTTCTTGAAAATACGTGTGCACGCCACCACAACTGCTCTCACTGTAGGATACGTTTTCCTTGCGGATGTAAACCTCACCATTAGCTTACCACACACAAAAAAGTCCATAACAAGCAACGTTACATCACCAAGAACGGTCCCCTGACGAATATGACGGGATCAAAATAAAAAATATACACACACGTGAACACAAACAGCCGTAACAAGGAATTTCCACAACGTCGATATTTTATTGGTTTCCTTTCCCCCTTCGGGTGCAGACCCAGAAATGAACAGAGAGAGGTTTAGTAAAAAAAAAAAAAAAAAAAAC